>JAJFDI010000163.1:0-44889 GCA_028637685.1 Xylariaceae sp. X3-2
CAGCAAGTTTGCGATATCTCGGAGGGTTCTAGTGAGAGTGTCGGAACGTTTGTTGTCGAAATAGTAGTCCCAGGTATACCCAGAGTAGCGGTCGACTATGAGGACTACCCGGTACAGCTGGCCATCTCCAGGGGCATCGTACTCGTGGAAATCCACAGCGAGCCGGGCGCCAGCAACGTGGACTTCGTCGCGAGCTTCCCGAATGATGTGCCTGTGCGCCTTTGAGACTCCGCACGCCACGCAGTCTGCTGTGCGTATCTCGTCGTCAGGGCGCGGTGCGAGATATACTCCTTCTGTTTTCGAGAGCAAGCGCTTGAGGGGTTCCGGTCCGATGTGTCCGAGCCGTTGATGCCACCGGTACATACTGGCGCGAGCTTTCGATCTGCCTGTGTAGCTATTCAGCAAATTTCTTCGTATGTAAAATGATTGAGGGGAGCATTCCGGTGGGTTGTATTCTATCACAAACTGTCCGTGCATCTCGGAGAGCTCGCACAATTTCTCTCCCCACTTGTGCCGTAGCGAGCTCCTCTGGGGGCGGTTATCAAAATACACCCCTTGCCGGTTTAATGCCCGCAGTGACACCAAGCTAGTTGGCATGCTCGGACAGTAGGCGACGCTCTTCAAGCAGTAGACTGCTGGTCCTCTTGCACCCGTAACCCGCAGGTGTACGGCTCCATAGCCCAGAATGGGTATGCTTCCACTTCCAGCCAGAACAGCGTCCTCAGGGCTTGCAGTGCTCCATTGGGAGAACCTGGAGCAGGTGTTGAAGATGTGTATGCTTGAGCCAGAGTCCAGTATCGCACATCTCCGAAGAGGGTACGCTTTTGAAGGGGTTCCGGAGATGGCGTAGGAGCTCACCAGGGTCGCCACTGGAGGTTTGGATAGTCAGTGGGTTGTCCGGCGCTTGTGTTGGGCGCGCTTCAGGGCTCTTTTTATCTCGGGCATAGTCGCTATGCGGGTGTTCGCAATACGCTCGGTGGATCGACTAGGAAGCCATCCTTCTGGTCGCAGGTTTGGGTGAGCATACCAACAGCGCTGCATGGAGTGGCGCCCGTAGCAGATCAAGCAGTCTCCAACGTTTGGATTCTCCTTCTCTGATTCTGTACGTTCCTCGATCCGGGGGCGCTTTCGGAAGCTGTCTGATGGGCTCTCAATTCTTCTGGGTGTTGACCACCGAGGCGTTTGCCTGCGGAGAGGGTTGCTTGCTGGTGTACGAATCGGAGTGGTTACTGGATCTTCGGGTGGACTGGTAGGCTCTCCCTCGTCTTCCTCTCCTTCTGCGTCAAAAGTGGCAAACGCTCCTCCGCGCACCACTCTCCCTGCTGGGCGCGTCGATGCCACCAATATACAAGCTTCCTGGCGGAGCTCGGTGGCAATGTCTTCATATTTCAGGGAGTTCTCTCGTATCTCTCTCGTATGCGTGCTTCTGAAGGTGGTTGCCCAGTTGGAATGGGTTGCTCGGAGAGCTCGCTCGATATCCGCGACTAGCTTGTACGACTCGGTAACTTCTGCGCCTGCTCGGTCGGCTTTCATGACTTTGGTCAACCAGTCGTCGCACCACTTTGGAAGGTCCTTGATGAGCTTCCCTGTGGCAGCGTTGATGAAGGCCTCGTATTCGTTCTTGTATTTGAACTTTAGGGAGCGTCTTGATACTTCTCCCAGTTCAACGAGTCGGTCGTACCATCTGTCAGGGGTCTCTTCGGCAGGCATATATGTGATACGCTTGTCGGGATCGACTGTCTCACGCATCCACTCCACAAGCTCCGACACCCTGTTGCGATGGGTGTTGTAGCGCTTCAGCATGATATCGTACTGCTGTTCAGCTGCTAGGTAGAGGCCTCGAGCGTTCGCCGTGAGGTCTGCTAGTGTTGGATTCTGGCGATTGGCGTTCGCCATTAGGGGGTAGTCTCCTAAAAGGGGAGCTCGTGGCTTCTCCGGCCAGGGAGTGCGCTCCTCCTGGGGCGCGACATACTCCCAAAGATCAAGGTTCCTGGCGCGAGCTGTGAAGTCCTCGTTCCACAGCGGAAAGTCGTCTGGGGACTTGAGAGTGACCTTGGAGAGCTTCGACATGGTTGCTTCTTTTTCCGGTATGTCTACTGATTTCAATCGTCGTAGAGGATGGGGATCGTATGAGACTCTTAATTGTTGGATAGTAGAGTAAAGTGGAACTCTGCGTGTCTATTCCTGCGCTCCCCCGAATTCGGGGAGCTTTCCAAGTAGTCTTTATATAGGAATAATTTACATAATTATTTTGTGCGCTCCAAGCCACACTACCTCGCCACAGCGCCACAGTGCTTATGTAATCCAACATATGCTCACCCCAGGTACGAAGTAAGAGGTAGGCGTATACGTAGCAAAACGTACGGATGAATGCCTTGTATGTGTCCATGAACGCTGGAAGGCTCCTGGCAGCAACGGGCAGCACTACGTATGAAACTCGCTTGAGTTCGCTAACGTAGGTACCTAGCAAAAGCGCAGCATGTCAGAAGAGTGAAAGGGCCGATGACTGGGAGGTGGAGGACACGTCTTTGACTTAGGGCATACATATTGCACAATCAACATGCAACATATGGGGGAAACCCCCGTGAGCGCATAAACATATTGTCCAGCTAGATTTGCATTCGCTATGCCATGGTCGGAAAGGCGTCCATTGATATGGGCCATGCGGACCCACTATTCCGTACAGGTCCGTCCGCTTTCACGGGATCGGAGTTTCAAGCTCGCAGCGGTTGGAGCTTGAAGAGTCTCTGGCATCTTTTGGAAACCTACCTACCTAGCTACTAATCAAGAAATGTTCGGTATGTACATAGCTTGCTGAAAAGTACTCCGTACTTAAACGACTGAATTCCTGAAATTCCGTTCCCATGAGAATGTGCAGTTTACTACAAGAAGACAATGAATAATCCGGTAGGCACCTCAAATCCGAGTCACAAATCCCTGCGCGACATTGAGAGACTTCCGCGGTCGCGAAACCTTACGTAACTGTGTAAGTTGCGCGCTAGTACAAAAGAAGTAAGCCGATATGATGTGCATGCATGGACTAGAAAAAGATTCACTTAAACGCATGAATGCTACAAACCTGCATATAGGTGCAGATTATTCCGTACATATGTAAGTACTCTATACAGTACGGAATACCTTGCTCCATTTTTGCAGTGTGTTCACCGACTAATCTCATACTGGGTACTTCAAGACAGTGCAATGGACCGTAAGAGACACGGCCCCGGTTGGCTGAAGTCGCCTTTATTACATGTGTCTTTCGTAAGTATGCAGTCATATTCATTACACAGTGTGTATGTAAAATTCGAGGGATATGGTAGTGTACCCAGGTACCGGACGGATTGCCTACCTTAGGAAATAATGTCATACTCGTACATGTGATTATCCAACTTTCCATCTTCAACCTTCACACGCGTCTTTTCTAGCTTGGCGAAGCTGGACTTTCCTTCGCTCCCAGACGACTAAGATTTTCCAATGCCATGGTCACATCTGAGAAACAACAGACAGATCTCTTCTACTAATTATCCCATGACACCGAACATACCTTGAGGCCAACTGGTCCCTCGCCGACATGCCTGACCATTCTGGCCCTACGAATGCGGCTTGTGAAGATGAAGCGATCCGACCACTCCAAGATGAATCGAGCTTGGTCTCACGGTCTGCTTACCCCGACTCTCAACAGAGCTCCGGTATTCTCGAGTCGCCTAGCAGATATCCCCTCAGACAGAGCCCCGCCCTCACCGATAGTGGCACGGAAGCCGACGATGAACACTACCTCAAGGGCTTGCCCGCCCCGAGGAGGCTACACAAGGGCTTGCGCGGACAGCCGGAGCAATCCTCCGGCGCTTCCACTCCTTTCGTTTTATCCTCCCAAAACTTCGAAGAGGAAGGCAGGCGATTGTTCTCTGGCGCTGGAAATCACGCGTCGTGGGTTCACTCGCCGACGGCCAACTCCCCCGTAGACAAATGGAGGCGGAAGAGGGCTAGGACGGTGACCCGTCGCTGCGCCGAGGCTTTCATCATCTTTTCTTTGGGCATGTTTGTATGCGCTAATCCTCAGGTGCAACCGCTTTTGCACCTCTCGAGTCGCGGTAATACACATCCTCGAGCTGCTCGGTATCTATATGGGAGTAGCTAATGATGTCCGTGTAGACTTCCGCTATGCCGCAGGAGCTGTGGTTACTTTGATTATATTATATCCATTACGACTGTTGCTTTGGGCTTATTGGCGCGGCAAGCCTACGAGAAAGATACCAATCACGGTACCCTCCTCTTTCGACCCTGCGCCACTTCTCTATCCCCCGACCATCACGATTTTCGCTTCGCTTCTGATTGCCGTCGACAATCCTGCTACCCTGCTTCCTAACATCATTCTCGCCCTTTGCTCCTTACCGCGAGACCTAATTCCTACTTTTTCTTCGGCGGGCGAAGACGTCGAGCCACTACACTGGGTGTTGTCATGTGTGCCTCTGGTCATGCCTCGTGTTCTAGGCACTCTGGCCATTGCGCCAGCAGATTACACCCAAGCAGATGCACGTCTGAGCATGATCTCCCCCGAAGCGGCAACTCTTCTATATCCTCTACACTGCTCTCTGCTTCGGGTGTTGCACACCCTCACGACTACCAGTCTCTTGACGGCTGAGCTGCAGCTGCTCTCTATCGGCCTCATCAACATCCTCCTACTCTCGTCCTCGCCGCAAATCACAATCATGAAAGCTATGCTTTGGATTGGAGGTCTCGACATCCTGGTCTGCTGTAACAAACCCATTCAGTGGGGGATCGCGCTCGCTCGTGTACCTAAATGGCGCTTCAAGCGTCCCTCGGGGCCCGTGCGACCATTTCCTTCAATTCTGTCAACGCTGGCATTTTGGCGTAGAATGAAACACGATCTTCTTCGCGTTCCCCTGGATGCCTCTGGCAGCTCGTCTGAGACAGTTGATGAGTCCGATTATGATGAATCGGGTGCCCACTTCGGCAAGGGACTAGCAAAGGGAAGCTTTGCCAATCTTGACGGTGCTCAATCCATCCGAAATGGTGGAGTAAGCTCTCCGTCTGGCGTCGGTATTGCTCATGATAGTACGGCAGAAACGACGCAAGCTCGCAATCACATTCTTCCCGGAAAAGCCAGACTCAGAAAACCACTGACTCACACGCCATCCGGTCGTAAAAAACGCTCTGCATCCGCCTCGATGAAGGCCTTTAGTTCGCTTACCTACCAGCAGGCGGTATCGCGAAAATGGCTCTATGCTCTGTATGTGTACATTTGCATCGTTGGCGCCGTTTTTATGCCCCTTCCCATGGTTGGGATCAAGGAGGTAGTCATGCATGAAGCGTTACGTGGTGACGAGCCTGTCGGCTGGGCTTTGGGGTATCTGTTCGGAGACAACCAGTGGTTCAGATGGCAGGTCGTCAGCCACAATATACAGCGTTGGATTCCTCTCCCCCCTAGGTCGTCTCCAGACATGGGCCAAGGTCGCATCGAGCACCTGCAGTCATCTTTCGGCGAGGCGAATACCCGCTTATTGCTTGCCGCTTACTGCATAGGCATCATAATTACCGGCCTTCTTATCGTCTCCAGGTTGTCGCCTGTCTGCGAGGTAGATACGCGTCGGAAAGTGTTCCATTTTATGATGGTACTCATGTTCCTCCCGGCAACATACGTCGACCCGTGTTTTGTAGCGCTGGCATTCGCGATTGTCCTCGCCGTATTTCTACTCCTAGACTTACTTCGAGCCAGCCAACTGCCGCCGTTGTCCAAGCCGCTCGCGTACTTTCTGGCTCCCTATGTGGACGGACGAGACCTGAGGGGACCTGTCGTTATCTCTCATATTTTCCTCCTTATCGGATGTGCCATCCCTCTCTGGTTATCTCTTGGGTCGCTCCCAAGGACCGGCCTCGGTCATCTAGCGGGTTGGCAGGTGCCTACTCGAGAGGTAGCCATGGTTTCAGGCATCGTGTGTGTGGGATTAGGCGATGCGGCCGCCTCTTTGATTGGACGGCGTTTTGGACGTCGCAAGTGGCTCTGGGGCGGAGGGAAGAGTCTCGAGGGCAGCGCGGCCTTCGCGATCGCCGTTTTTCTAGGCCTCACGGCCGCACAAACGTGGTTGCGCCTAGGCGGGTGGGCTACCACTACTACTGACGGATCCGTCGACGACCGGCGTATCGCGATTCAGAAGACCGGCGTGTGTGCCGCAATGGCTAGTCTCACGGAAGCCGTACTCACCGGCGGGAATGACAACGTCATCGTCCCTGTAGTTCTATGGGCTTGCGTGAAGAGTCTAAGCGTTTAGACGGAAAGACTACCGACGGGTTTGGTGGTCATTTGCATACGGAAAAAGGCGGGTTGCATCGGTTGGCGTACGGTAGGGAAAAAAGGGGGGACAAGAAGCATTCTGATTGATTGCGTTAGAGAGTTGTAGACATTTGTGTGGGCGTTCTTTTTCTCTCTACACCTTTAATCTTTCTCTTTTCTTCTCTTCTCAGAGTCATGGTGGTGGATGACGCCATCAGACCTTCGTTAGTCCATCTAGAGATAGATGCCGCAGTAGGGCCTGGTGAGAGGGGGACTGGTGAAGCTCGTGGAGCAGTGCTTCGCAACGCACCGTCTGTCTCGAGGCCTACTTCTGAGTCGGTAGGGTAATAGTAATGCGCCGACGAAACGGGGCCTCCTGAGTCCTCGCGTCTGCTAGTCAAAAATGCTCGGCTTGAAGCTGTTTATTGACTCTTTGTCAGTCTGTGGTGTCCTGGAATTACTTGGCTGGTATGTCCTTGGTTGGAACGTGGTCCTACTATGACCGTCGGGCCATGCTCGTGGATGACTCTATCCAAGCAGACACTGTAGAATCACATGCTCGCCAAGAAGCCTGGTGGGATTCCGTCAAATCCCGGGTTCCTTGCCGAACGCAACAAACCCCGGCATAACCTTATATAGGTATACCCAGTTCTTATTCAGACTCGTTGAATTTCAAGTACGAAGTGTTGAACAACCGCAAAGAGTTGAGAATTGGTTATGAAGTGTTCAAGATCGTTAATAACGCAGTTGATCTCTCAACTTTTGCGACCACTACCTATTAATTTTGACTTGGATCGGTTGAAAAGGCGTTTGCTCAAGTCGTCTCGTGATAATCAACTATCACGTAATTGCTTCAAACTAGAAGCAACTAGAAGCAAAAGTTCTGGAGTTCCACGGAGTTAACGGATAACTAGATCGAGTGAAAAGACTGCATGAATTGGTAATAGTAGGTGTCCAACAACTCGTCCTGGAACGTTACAACAGCGGACCTCAGGAGTGAGGATTACTTTCACATGCGGATGACTTGTTCCGTATTCGCCAACCCGTATTCGTCAATCCCCCGGTTGCGGGCCGCTGCAGTGTGGCACTTTCGAGTGTTCACGGACTTAAGAACATAATAGGCATCCCATGCTTAGTTAGAGCACACTCATCCTGCGAGCTCGATCTTGTTGAGGCAGTTGCCATCCGTATGAATCGCATCTATTTATATGCATTTCTATTGTAGCATCTAAGCAAGTTGATCAAGTCAATGGTTGGGAAACTGGCCTTTTAGATCTTGGCAATTGACTCCAGTCCTGTTCCCTCCATGGATAATTATTTGGCGTTGTCGATACGGAATCCTCCCGAGCCGATTACTCACTTATTAACTACATTTGTATTGGCCGGGCCGTACAAAAAATCGCCGGGCCAGAACGTGCCGAAGAAAGCGGTAGGGTCGCTTTCATTATCTCGACCTTGCCCTTGGACTTCTCTTTGCCCCATCAACATGATACATCCCATCCCCGTGGTCAGGTTCCCAAGGAGTTAAGCTATTCAGGCAGCAAAGACGAACAACCTAACTACTAGGTAGTCGGTAAGCCCGGGGAAGGGAGACAACTCTTGATTACGGATCGCGGAATCGTCCTTATATTGATTACGGATTACTTGCCATCGGAGGAATTGTTGTTGGTTGTCAAAGTCCCAACTGACATCTGCACGCTGACCACAAGCCTCCCCTCTAATTCTATACATAATTTTGCCCGGGGTTGACTTTGCGCCCGTCCTTTCAATCCCCGATCCGACCTTTGCCCGTGCCGGCTTCCGTGAAAAATGGCCCCGACGCCTGTCCCGGGGACCTCCAAGGCCCCGAGAATCCTGGCGTGTGTACTTGTGGGTTCCCTCTTCGGACACATCCCCATTCCCACCCGTCCAAAACTCCACGTCTCAAAACGATGATGATGATGATGAAAGAGATTCATGCCTAACAAAACTACGTCTTCTCAACAGTGCCAAAATCGCAAGATAAAATGTGATCGAAATAGCCCCTGTTCAAACTGCGGTTAGCAGGTCCTCTTTTCCTTGGTCCCCCCCTTTCTCAACAACTCTCTTTTTTGTTATTCAACTCTCCTAACTTTATATGCTTGGATATCTCGCAGTCAAGGTCAGACTTATGGTGAACTTTCATGCCGGCACGTCGTCGCTAAGATTGTAACCCCCCGTCCAGGCAAACGTCACATGTACACCGAGCACGCCGGCCCCTCCGCGCAAGCGTCGGCGGCCGAACCAGGACCTCCAGCAGAGACTTGCGCGCTGCGAAGAACTGCTGTCCAAGTATACGACGAATACGAATTCGCCGACTGTGGCCAGTGAGACGCAGAGTCGCGATGAGCCCTGGACGCCGTCGGGGAAACTGGTGATCGATAATGACGGCACCAAGTTTACTGACAGTCATATCTGGGCTGCTGTTCATGGTGAAGTAAGTGAGACGATGACAATTGACCCCTGAATCTGTCTCTGTGTATACAAATTCGCGTCTGGGACCTTACTAGGAACCCGTATTGACACCGCTTCTCATCCCAGATCTCTGCTATGCGTGATATCATCGAGTGCGATGAGACGACGGCGGCGGAAGACTGCTCCACGCCTACTAACCCCCACACGCCCGAGCTCAGCATCGACCTACTAATATCCGAGGGCTGCGACGGTCGTCCAGAAGACTTCCTGCCGTCTCCGGGACACGCTTTTTTCCTCTGGCAGACGTTCTTGGAGAGAGTCAACCCCCTGACCAAGATCATCCATGTACCCTCCGTACAACCAAAGTTGGTTGAAGCTACCACGAATCCAGGTGGTGTCCCCAAAAATGTCAGCGCGCTGCTCCTGTCTATCTATACACTAGCTGTCGCTGCGTTGAACGAGAGGGAGTGCCAGCAGCAGCTTGGATGTGCGAAGGAGGATGTCTATCAGCGCTTTCTTTCTGGTACCCGCATATCGCTCATGCAGATCGGCGTGCTGAGGACGTATGACATTGTAGTCCTGCAGACCATGGTCTTACATTTGGTAAGAAATTCTCGTCGAGAGAACCCCATCCCGCCAAGCGTCTCTGGCGCGTGCGCGACTGCTAATGAGTATCCCAGTTCTCACTCGCAGGCCGAGTCGACCGGCACGCCGTCTGGATCCTGAACGGCGTAACAATACGCGTCGCGCAAAAAATGGGCCTACACAGAGACGGCGAACTCCTCGGTCTCGCACCCTTCGAGACAGAGATGCGGCGGCGGATATGGTGGCAGATCGTAGTCCTGGACGCCGTCTACGCCATCATGTCCGGCCTGGGCCAGTCGCTGCTCCCGCGCTTCTGGAACACGCAGCGGCCCTGCAATATCCACGATGCGGACCTGTATCCGACGATGACGACGCTCCAGCCGAGAGACGGCCCCACGGATATGATCTATTGCTTGATTTGTTACGATGTCGCGGCTATGATGGCCGATTCGCCGTATATAGAAACGTTCATTCTAGGTAACCAGGTAAGTAGGCGGATGCCTTTGACCCCTTTTCTCCTCCGCGACTTTGCTCGTTGGATGAGTACTATGAAGAGAGAACGTGATGCTAACTTGTGTGTAGACGGGAATCACCGACGTGGTTCCACCCCACGAGGTTGAAAAGTCGCATAAACGCATCCAGGAGCTAGATCAGTCGATCTCCAAACTCCTGGATAAATACTGCGATCCCTCGATGGGGCCCATACACGAGTTGGCAGCCGGAATGCGACAAATGCTCACTTCGAAATGCTGGGAGCTGACGCGCCCTATGAAAGATCAACCTGAGGCATGTGAAATCTGTTGTCTCACTTCTGATCCCCTCTTCTGCGTTCCAAGCTTGGCATATATTGAGACAAGCTTCCACTACCAGGCTTGTATTCAAGACGATGTCTTCGTGCTAACAAAATGTCTCCTGCAGTGGGGAACCGAGATCCGCAACCCGCGCGACAACCTCTTCAAAATCGCCATCATAACCCTCGAAACCGACGTAGAATTCTATCGCAAAGCGCGAACAGCCGGTCCATTCCTCTGGTTCCGTACGTCTCCCTCCCTACCTTTCCCTTAACCCCAACTAACCCCATCCCAGTCCTCACCCACTTCCAAATCGAACTCCTAATCTACACAGCCGGCCAACTGACCGAGCGCACCTCGGGCAACCTCGTCGACCGCGCCTGGGCCGTAATCGAAGAACAATTCAACTTCCACGAAGAACTCGGCACGCTTGCGTCTAAGACCCAAATCGCCCTCGCCCTCTTCGTCGTGCGCGGGTGGAAGGTTCGCAGGGCGTACTTGCAAGAGACGACGGGCTCGGTCCCCGTTACGCCGCGGTATGTGGCCAAACTGCAGGGTCTGGTCTCGGGCACGAGACATGCGCGGGGCGCGAGCGCCGGGAGTGCCGGGACGGAGGCGAGCGGTGGTAGTGGAAGTAAACCGCCCTCTGCGCCCCATGGGATGGGGCTGCCCTGGGACCAGATGCTGGGGTTTGCGGATATGGGGAATATGGGGTGGGATATGTTTGGGGGGACTCCGGGGACGGGGGGTGTTCCGAATTTTGGGATGCCGTTTTCGGGGCAGCCGGGGGGTTCTTGGACGGGATGACTTATCTCGCCCCGAGAGAAGACGACGAAGAAATCACCACTCTTATCTGACTGCGACACCGTGAGGTGTTGGAGTTGCCATCTACGAATACGATATACGAACATAGAACATATAGTACACACGTACACGACGGCGTTGAGCAGGAGGCGAATTGATTCGAGGAAACCCCCTATTTGAGTCGTACTACACCAAGTCCTCTCTCCGTTACATGTGATTGATGGTCTTGGGAGGGATCTTACATACCCATGTCTTTCATTAGCTATGTCGACTCTTAAGGAACGTTGAGTTCTTTTTATTTTTTGGTTAGATGTCGACCTGGATGGCAATGCTCGGAATACAATCGAGATATTTTATTGTTCTTGACCGGAGGCTTCACTGTGATCCGGAGTTCTTGTGACCGACGTTATGGACGGCGAGATGCTTCTGTATACCAGATCTGATAGCTTTGTGGAATCACTGAAATAGTACAAATTCGAATGTTATCTCTTTAAAACAGAAAAAAACATTACAACTGTCCCTACTGCGGCTTCCTTGGGTTGGCTCAGGGGAATGGCGTTGTCTGACGCATTGGCAATGGCGAATGAGCATAGTAAGTGTGCCAACACGGCAAGAACTTCCCTTGATGATTTGACTGCCTCGGTAGGTCAATCCCAAGATCTTCTCTCTCGGACTTGCCAGATTCTCTGGAGGGACTTCCTCTCTGCCGACTACGAAGATGGAAGGCTCGAAAGCGACAAGAAATGATCGCAGATAAATCTTCCTGCTCCGTGCCTCCTGAAGCCACTGCAGCATCTCTCATCTCCCAACATCCACATAAACACGGCACTTTATCTCGTTATATTTGCCACTTGTATCGTGCCTGTTATAATATGAATCGATCACGCATGTTTCGTTCCTTTCGCGAGGGCGGAAATCCGCCGCCATCAGTCTACGAGAGTCACGGAGCTGAGGACATTCCTTTGGAGACGTATGCGTATCGCTTTTACGACACCGGCCCTGCTCATGAGCGACAAGAAGAGCAAAGAGAAGAGCTTACTCCTCTCCCGGCATACGAGGAGCGACAAGAAGAGCTTCCTCCTCTCCCGGCATACGAGGAGTGGGAAGAAGACCAGTATCCGAAAGGCCCGCGTCTCTACCTCATCCTGTCATCCGTCTTCATCTCGGTCTTCTTGGTCTCGCTCGACCGGCTCATCGTCAGCACCGCCATCCCCGCCATCACCGACGAGTTCCACTCGCTTCGCGACATTGGCTGGTATGGCTCCGCCTACATGTTGACAACATGTGCTTTCCAGCTCTTTTTCGGCAAGCTGTACCAGCTCTATCCCGTTCGTGGTCTCTTCGCTGCCGCCGTCATCACGTTCGAAGCCGGATCGACTCTATGCGGTCTCGCCCCCAATACCATTGCCTTCATTTGCGGAAGGGCCATTCAGGGTATCGGTGCTGCCGGCATGTTTTCTGGCGGCAGCATGGTGATCGTATACTCGACACCCTTACGACATAGGTCGGTTTTACAGGGCATGGCCGGTGTTGTCTTCGGTATCTCCTCCATCGTTGGGCCGCTGCTCGGCGGCGTTCTAACCAGCAGTTTCAGTTGGCGCTGGTGTTTCTATGTCAACATACCCGTTGGAGTTATTGCCGTGGCCATCATCGTCTTCTTTGTCCGCGTGCCAGAGCGGCAGTTGACGCTACTTCCCACCCGGGCCAAGATTAGGCAGCTGGATATTCTGGGATCTGCTGTTCTCATTCCCGCTGTCATATGTCTCCTCATGGCTATGCAGTGGGGTGGCTTGACATACCCCGTACGCTTCTCCTCACGTCCCCGTTACCTGGCTGATGTGACTAGCTGACCTGGAGAAGTGGAACAACTGGCGTGTTACGCTGTTGCTGATTTCGTTCACCTGCCTTTTCCTGATTTTCATTTTCCTCCAAGCTTGCAGGCCTCACATAGCCACCCTTCCTACGCGGATTCTTGACAACTCCCCCATTTTGGCTGCTCTGGCTTTGACTACCGCGACCGGCGCCCATCAAGCAATCGTTTGTCAGTCTCTCCCGGAGAGGAACCCCTTTTAACAGCAGACTAACAAAACCACGCAGTTTATTTTCTTCCCATCTGGTTTCAAGCCATCCAGGGCCTCTCTGCCAAAGACTCTGGCCTTCGGCTGCTCCCTGCCGTCCTATCCATGGTCACTGCCTCATTTCTCAATGGCTTGTTCATATTCAAATTCGGTTATTACACACCAACGTACGTATGGCTTTTTACTACTTGGTTGTTGCGACTCTGCTGCGCTTTGTGCTCTTTACGAAGTGGCTGATGAGTTCTTCCATGCAGCGCGATTCTAGGCACTATCATATCTAGTATCGGCGCCGGCATGCTATGTATGCTACACCCCGACACTCCATGGATCCCTCTTATGGGTTATGAAATCCTTTACGGGGTAGGTCAAGTCAACAGATCCACTGTCCAATCCGTCTCCGATCTCTGATCACTCCACGAGACCGTATCGACTGATGGCATTCATCTTGCAGTTCGGTATGGGTCTATGCGCTCAAACAGCGAATCTCGTAGCTCAAGTTATCCTTCCTGTGGACGATGTTCCCATCGGCCTGTCCATAATGTTCTTCGGCCAGCTCTTCGGCGGCGCCCTCTTCCTGCCCATCGGCCATTCTCTATTCAACAACCAGCTTTTGGGCGAGCTCATCCTCCTACCAGGCTTTTCGGATGATCAGCTCAAGTCAGACGGCGTGACAGAACTGATCGACTCGTTTCCCCCCATAGTCCGCCCTCTTGTCATAAAGTCTTACAACTCAGCTGTGAGGATGGTCTTTGTTCTAGCTCTCTGCCTCGTCTGTTTTTCGTCGTTGGGCGCAATGAAGTTGGGGTGGAAGAACATGAATAGAGAAGGGACCCCGCTCAGGGCGGTACCGCGCAGGGCGGCACCCCGCGAGGATATCGAGGCAGATGCCAGTGAAGTAGTGCTAGCCGCGAGTGAACAGTCTGAGGTTGAACAGCTTGAGAGCAAACAACCCGAGGGCGAGCAACCTGAGGATCAGCAACATGAGGGCGAGCAGTATGAGAGCATTGATTCCGTTCTTGAGACTGTACATGAACATGCGGAGGAAGAAGAGAAGAAAGATGAGGAGGAAGGTGAAGCCAAGAAAGAGGAAGCCGGGGGAACGGCTGGAGGAACGGCTGGAGCTGTTGAGGAAGATGCACCGCCCGAAGATAAGTAATTACATGGTCAAAGGCATTGCTAATCGGCTTGTCGTCTTGTTTGATGGAGTTCAAGACTGTCTAGAATAATATGTATAGCATCATATACCCCGGGCTTTGTGCGATGGGTCATTAGGAAATAAACAGTACGACTCTCCTCCGCGAGACGGGGGACACATAGGCATTAGGTGGAATTGACAGTATCATGGCTTTGATATGCATATTCCATTTTGAGGGTGACGGTGACTTCGTTGAAGTAGAATGTGAATGTCTCATTGATGCTAAGAACGCGATACGATAAGATATCCCTTGGAACCCCCTTTCTAGCTCTGAGTGGCAACGACGACGATGGCTTAAACTTATTCCTTCTTGTCTCCCCCTTTTTCCTACTTACGTACGTAAGGAAAAGCAGTCATAAAAAAGCCCAGAGTATCTTGTCCCGAATCTCTCCTGGCTTTTCAACGATAGTGCGGACTTTGGTCTTGCTTTTTTGCACTCGTTGTAGGTCAACTCCGAAATGTCATGTCAAGTGTTGAGTCGTGAGGGAGGGAGTATCTTCTCGAATGGAATGGAATGGAATCGAACATAATCGAACCTGATCGATACTGATCGAAGCTGGTCGAATCGAATCGAAACGTATCGAAACATATCGAATCGAATAGAATCGAAACAGACCGCAAACGCCCGTCACAAGATATGCATGCATTGCATGTACCTGACAGAAGTAAGATGCGAGACGTTGGGGATGCACCCCGTCTGGAGTCTCGGCTCGGTGCCGATGCATCCATATATTCCGTGTCGGGTCCGGGGTTGCCCACGGGGTTGGGCTGTGCTGTGCGGGACTAGGGACCTACGTAGGTACCATGCATATCTGGGTTGCATATGCAGACATACGACTCCCATTCAAAGGTGAAAGGTCAGGTAAAAGTGAGAGTGGCATCGTTGAGTTTGAATTGAGTGCAGATGTGCTCGGGGTGAGACTAAGATGGGACTTTGTGAGTTGACGGTGGGCGATGTCGGCGTTAAGCGAGAAGGACGTCGGCAATATGAGTCGATTCGAGCTGTACGGGTTCAAGTTCGTCACGTCGAGGGTACCATCAGTTATCGTAACGGGATCGCATTGATCTGTAAGTCAGAATACTACCGCATCGCGTTCGGATCTCCTGCACAAGGTTCGCAAAATCCTTCTCACCCGCGATACCGACACATCAGCCCAGATCACGCCACACCACATCACAGAAACGACGCCGAGCAGCATTGGTTTGATTTTCTTGATTTTTATTGTGATTTGTGACTCGACTTGACTTTCGCGACAGCAGCAGACCCCTATTCTCCTTCCTTTATCTATCCATCCCGCGTCTCTAATATGACCCAAAGGAGGTAAGGAGGGAGTAAGAGTGAGAGGCCCATGCATCCTGGAGGACTGTCTTGTCTGTCTGTCTATCCTTTATGAAGATACCGAAAAAAACGCCCGCCCCGTTCCAATATGCGCGGCCCAGACAGCGACAGAGAGAGAGATAGAGAGTGAGAAGCTGAGTGTGTGAGAGAGTATGAGAGTATGTGAGTGAGTGAGTGTGTGTGAGTGTGTGAAGCCTGACTTTTCCGCCCCATTTCGCCTCGAATAACCTGATAGAACTGAACAAAACAAACAAAACATATATACACTCAACAATTCCAACCAACCCGGGGGTATCGCATCGACATGGTGTCTGTGTGTCTTTCTTGACAAAAGATGGAATCGTTAAAGCGGAAATCGGAAAAAAGTGAGCCAGGCGTAGTATAGGTTCGGTTCGGTACGTTACGTCGCTGTGATGCGATGCGATGTGATGTGATGGTGTAGGATTCAGGATATCCGCATTTCGTCGGTCCCCGGATCATCGCGTTACACCCTCTTTTTCGTGGCTCTGGGTTTTCCCTTGCCCTCCTCTTCCGAATCATATATCGTCATAATGTAGAAGAGAGAAGCAGCAAAACGGAGCGCTGAGTATGACTGTTCATGAATATGAAAATTTCGTCCTTGGCGCCGTGGTGGTCGTCCTTCATACGGATTTGCTGATTCCAAAGCCCACTGCTATCGCCACGCCGATAACGAGGAGTCCGATCATGATTTTGATGGCGATGTTTGCTCGCTTGCTGAGTCCGGCTAAGCATTGGCAAGTCCGATTTTTCCGTTCTGCGGCCTTCGCCTTCTCCCTCCAGTGGTTCTGATCGGGCCACACACTACTGTCCGAGTTGAACTGCTCTGCGCCGATAGATGATTTTCTGGGTTGCTCCAGGGATCGTGGGGGCTTAAGAGCCTCTACATCGACATCAAAACCATTGTTGGCCGGGTAAGGTGAAGCGAGGGTTGACGGTGACATTCCACAGCCGTCGAAACTTCCACGGCTTCTCTCGGAAGCGGAATCGCCGATCGTAGGGGCGACTTCTCTCGTGGAGACAGTCAGTTGAAAGGGCGGATGCGCCTTGTCGTCACAAGAAGCCATCTTTGTTTTTTCGGTTCTACTAAGGTGAGAGACTGCGAGGAGAGATAGGCTGGTCAGGCGTCGAGTCAAATGGTTGTTGAGATGAATTGATGAAGCAAAAGATGTCCACAGGAGTCTGGTTTCGAGTTGAACAGCGACACAGTCAATGAAGGTGGAGGTTCGAGATGAGCATCGATGAACCAGAAAGCGAGGCCTGCAAACCAAGAATGTCAGAATAGGAGCGAGCAGGCCTAAGGAGACGCCCTCCAGGTACAAGTAGGTGAGTGAAGAGGAGATAAAGGCAGAGGCAGATGAAGAGTGGTAGTGTCTAGTAAAATAAAGGATGCCATGAGAGAGATCGGATCGCGGCAAGGAGGTTGTGATGTCACTCACCTCAGAGCTTTGGTTCAGGAGCGACGGGGTGTGGTCAGTAGTCGGACGTTACTGCGACACGGAATCCGCCGTTACAGAACGAGTGGTGTGATAATAGCAGGTGACGGTCCGACAGTGGCCTGCTCTTGTATGCCAAGACGATCAATGCGTCTCAAGTCTGTGTCATGAACATCCGAGTGCGAGTGCGAGTGCGATGGCGACTGTGTGTGTCAACAGTTCGCAACTTGCTCAGCATGCGATGTTTGACGTAGTTATAATGCGCAAAGGCAGCTCTTATCCAATGTGCCACGCCTTTCTATTGCTAGCCAAGTCAGCGCGACGAACATAAAAGGCATGCAAACAGACAGAAGGGCAGAAGGAGAGAGTCAAGGAAAGCAGAAGGAGGGAAAACGGGGGAAGAGGCTGGGTGGAAGCAGCATTGCGATAATTGGGACAATCGGGACGGCGCCGATAAGACGAGAAAGGAGAGAGTCGGTAAGTGAAATGTGAGATGGATGTGCGGATGGGATCTGCGATAAGGGACGGGACGGTACTGAACTGGGTGCTGGAACTACTCGGAGGTGCATGAGCTGAAAACTTCTAGCGATGCCACGAGATGAAGGGAATTCTTCATTCACATTGACTGAATTGTGAATTGGCATGCTCAGAAATCGGAGTCGGCGACGGAATATCACATCTCGTGCAGAATATATGTGGATGCCTGCCTACCTTTCTGAGAGATCGGATGTCGCGAGGTGGATGGACGGCAAACGACGATGAACCGAATCAGCGTCGTTGATCACGCACGGGAATGTCTCAAGTCGGCGTGCAGCGAAAGCGCGGGAAAAGACAAAAGGTGAGAAGAGAGGCTGACCGTAGGATCATCGAACGAGATGATGGCCATTTGTTAAAGTAGCGAGGAGGAAGAGAAGGAACGCCAAGCGGCAGAGAGAAATCAAAAGCTGCGCAACGCGAACCATGAGACGACATGCCAAGGTCCTACCGCCATGGCGGACGATCTGTTGGATAGAGCTTGTGAAGTCTTGCGCAGTTTGCTTGGGCCTGCCTGGGCTTGCTTGGGCCCGTCGCTGGTCCGGGGCGTTCTGGCAGGGGCTATAGCGGCATGGTGGGCGCTATAGCGCGTGGACATGGCGTGGGTTGATTGCGCTAGCACGAGTGGGGCCTTCCTCAAGATTGCACCATCGGAGCAATCAGAGCCTGGAGCCTGGGTGGGGTCTTGCCGAAAAGGGCAATGCCTCTTTGCACTAAACGGCGCCTCCTATTTGTGTGCAGCGAGTGTGTGCAGACCTGCGGACCTGCAGACCTGCACCTGCTGCTGCCTTAGTACGCCTACACCGCAGTGCAACGCAAGGAACACTTCGTATGTACGAGAACACCCCAGAGCACGGGATGTCATGTCGTCTCGAAAACTTGGGTGGCATTCCTCGTCTCTTTTTCAATTTTTTTTTTCGTGATGACGACAAGTGTCGATACAGCTGCCCTACCGACACACTACTTCTGACACTACCTATGTAAGTAATAAAAAGTTCTACTTAACCTGATACTAGTTGACGCACAACGGTAAGATAAGGTCCCCAAAGCAGTGTAGTGCCCAGCGTAGCGCATTGGAATGAAGCTGGAGTGTAACCAGCAACAGCGGCAACGTTGTGAAGCGTGGACGACACAATCTCCCGACAACTGGTTGAAAACTGGCCCAAGACTTGGTCCAAAACGGGGGTGTCAAGCCGCGACTTTTGACTTTAAAGCTTCTTCCTTGGGTTAGACCGATTTTCAGTAGTAGTACTTCGCAGGCTTAGACGGTGACTCGGTGTAAGTGTATACACAGTGTGTGATGGACCAGGCAGTCGTCACATCTCTGGGAAGCAATCAGTAACGGAACCTGGGTTGTTCAGTCAGTTAACTCGTGACTGGCTGCTAACAATTACCATAGATTTAGGTACAACAACAGCAGCACGGAATAGTAGCGGTGATCCTGATCATCGTGTGTGTTATTATACCTACATTTCGTACATTATGCATCGGAATTGTCTGCCGCCCCCTTTCCCTGCGGCATCTGAACGTTAGTTGGCCCTACCGTTGCTTTTTTAGAAGAGCGGCGAGCAGTTTCACCTCTGTTGTTAGTGGTACTGGTACGAAATAGAAAGACTCGGATTCCCAAAGTACTCACCTTAGGAGGTACGAAGTCGATCGAAGTGGTCTTATCCGGCCCTTTTCGGGCGGCTTAGGCCTACGGGTTGACGCTACAGCTGCCCGCGACTCGCGGCCACGGGACAATTTAAGGGTTGGCCCCGTCCTGGGGAGGGAAGTGGACCGCAAAGAATGGGCCTGTCCAGGGTTATGACTTTAGGCTGCTTGAGGCTTGGACAACTTCTCCTTCAAGAGACAAGCGTTGCCGTACTTCAAGCCAATGATGGCCGCCATCGTCCATCCTCGCCGTCCTCAACAAACCTCTCCGTGGAGAAGACCGTACGTCAGTATCAAAACTATTTTTGCTTTCAGCCCTGCTTCGACTCTGCATCGCCGACTTCAGCAGACAACTACGGAATGCTAAGAGGTGGACGGGATCTTTCGTCGGCAAATACGGATCTCGTACGCCGGCGCATCTAAGTACGATTACATAGTAAATAGCACTCTGACTAGGAAGTCCGTAGCGTCGGTAAGTAAAATCCTGAGATTATTTCGTCCCAGCAATAGTTGCTTGACCGTGGCGTGGCTCATACTCGACATGGAAATCTGCAATTAATTGATCTTACGCAATCCGAGTATTCGTATTTGAATGCGAGATCCCATTATACGCATTATATCTGCCTGCCTGCTCTATGAATGTCCTCTTATTCTTAGTGTTGGACGGATGACTTCATTTTTTACACTGCTTGCGACTGTCTCGGCATGCTCTGCACACCGTCACATCGCAATCGCATTCCAGTCTGACACTGAAAATGCTACCAACAAACAGTGAGGTTCATTCTCATAAACACTCACATCTGTAGTCTCCGTAAGTGACAGGTTAACAGATGCGCATATGCGCCATTGATATTCATATCCACAGAGAGTCGTAAGTGAAGAGACGAGTGCACTGCTTTACTGGCTTTAACCTCGTTTATCTCCACGTCTCAAGACCGTCCAGGCGATTACTGCCGTGGCTCCTGACCTACTGTGATCATGCCGACAGTTGACCCTCAATCGTATTCTTCCCGTACAACACATTCACAAGTACTCCGCGAGTTAGATTTCGTTGCGGAAACCCGCATCTCATCTCAGTCTCCAGATGGATTCGCCAGTACGAACGGCAACCGGTTTTTCAAGACTTCCTACAGGATCGCTATAGATTACCATGAAGAGAAAGTTGGGGGTTTCTTACAGGACGTTCAACTCTTAACCGAGCACGATCAATTCATCCGCCGACCCGAAAAAGAATCTGTCTGAAGAACCCAACACGGCAAACTTTCATCGATCGTAAGCTTGGCAGTTGAGACAGGATGAAATGGCCGAAAAAGGGAGTTGTGCACTCGTGGATTCCTGGCAAGACCGAAGCAAGGCCGGGTCACCCTGCTACCATTCAAGACTTCCCCGTTGTGACGATTGCAAAGCCAACCCGGGAAGGAGTTTACAGACTGCCTTCCCTTGAAGCGTGCAAGCTGTGTCGACACTTCTCTGGTAAGCCCGAGATACCACATCCATGACGTGCGTGCCTGCCTCCCGTGTGCCTGTCGTACTTGGCTCCTCTTTTCAGAAAACTTAGATGGCTCAGAGTTGGGAAGTATATCATGTTTTCCTCTCACCCTCGATTGCCATCCGTCTTCAGATTTCTCTTTATCCTGATTTCTCACCCCCTTAGTTACTGTCCCCTATCACCTTACGACCGGCTAACAATACAACATGAAGTTCATCAATGTGTCAACCGGCATAGTACTCGCAAAGAGTGCATTGCTTGCTTTTGCAGCCGTCATTGGGAAAACGCAACTCACTCATCTTGGAGTGGCCGGATCTGAGGACACATTGGTTCCCCGTTCTCTTGAGAAACGAGATGCCTTTACCTGCTATGGAGTATGCCCTGCCCGACCGAGTATGTCCTTTTATCTGCGCCTCGAAACTGATTGTATGAATAGCATGGTGCGAACGTCACTGATTGTCGAGGCGCGCTTGACCAGATCAACCAACTCGGAGACGAGAAGTTGCAAGTCTTCTCGGGCATCTGCTTGAACTGGGCTCATGATTCCTGCAACATCCGGTTCTGTGCCCAACCATACGTCACGTATACTATCAATCGCACAGCATCATGGATCTCCGCCTGGGTGGACCACTCCCTGATGGGCTGTGTCAAAGGTGGACATAATGCTATTATGGGTGATTCCATCAATCTCGATGGCGATGGTGGCACATACCGTCTGTACCTTGAACACACCACGCCGACACACACTTGAAGCGCCCTTCAGGCACATTTTTGGGATCGATTTGCTGTTGAAAGCTGGATGCAAATGCTAGATGAGTTGATTGGAGTCTGGCCATGTGAGAAAGATGCTAACAGCAACAAATTACAATCCGTCAGAAATAAGATGATCAACTCACTTTACCAATTGCTTTCCATACACATATATATATATCAACAAGAGTGAACTCGTAACGTTTTCAATCAGCAGAAGAAGGGGTATAGTGAGCAACCACATGGGACAGGAAATCCAACGAGGCTCATGGTGGTCGCGTCATGTTCCTCACGAGATGATTCGTACAGACTCATGCTGGTTTGATTCAGATCTCAGTGTCTATCTCGTCGACTGACCCGTGGTGAACTTTGAAAAATCTAGAAGCCAAATCTACTTGTCAGTGGCAGATGAGATTCAGGGTGAGATCTCTGGCAATGGCTTTAAGGGCATCGGAATGTCGAGTTAGAATTCTTTTCCTGCTAAACTTATCTCTGACACATTTTCATATATGAGTACCCCGACAAGAAGTGGTCTTCGCATAAATTCCGTGGATATGGTATTGGTCTTATTAAACCTATTCTGAGGAAGTAAAACAAGAGCGCGCTGTTTGACCACAACAGACTGGAAACACATGATAGGCCCCAAAAGGGTGTGTTTTCCACACGAATATAACGCAGTGTCATAAACGCCCTTTACGGAAATCTATATAGTATCACCAGGCAGGCACGGTAGGTATCACAACCGTAGCTGCCGGCTGGCGAAGTCACATGGTCGATTCTACTCTAGGTGCTCTGGTCCTACGTCTCCTGTCAAGGTGTAGGTATGTTTGTGTTGTTGCAGTGATTTTTCCAATGGCCGGTGTTCAACCGATGGACATTATTTGTGCCTTCTTCCCCTTCTTCGTTCCCGTCCCATCTCGCCTTCCCTCTCAAATGACTGAAATACCGACCCATCGTTCCTGCCGCTACCCTTCATGCTGAGACTCGAGTGGCAGCTACAACCTACACCACTGCCATTATCGTCCCGTGACTTGACCAAAGTGCCTTACCTAACCTTTCGCTCGTTTCGTCGTGCCTTGATTTCTTCATTCAATTGTCATTATTATCTTCTGTCATCCTTTCCTATTAATACAGCCCGACGTCTCAGCCATCGAATCCATAAATCGACACCAAGAGCAATCCACTGTCGAATTGACCTCTATCTCGCCTTCGAAAGACATCGCAATGCAGGTCAAAGCTTTTCAGATAGTCGTTACCTGCCTTGCCGGCCTCCTCGGCATGGCGACGGCAGCTGCTGTGGGTGTTGTTGACCAGGTTGGTTCGCCTGCCAACGGAGTCCATCATCACCACTACCATGAATATCACCATCATCACCATTCTGGTGCTCTCAAGGAGTCTGATGAATCATCGAACTAGCAAGCTGATAGCTTCCATAAGGAGCAGGGACGAGCCCTCCGCCAGCCTCCCACTGGCCCCGTTTATCGCTGCCATGATCCGTATCCCGATCTATTTGTGAGTTGCCCCTTATGCGTACAATGGTGACTTTCATCCATCTTGCCAATGCCGCGTTCCCCTATAGTAATCAAACACCCTCCTGTGTGATTCATTGTATTTGCCCCGCAAAGTTTGCTTCCTCCGTCTGGCACAGTGGCAGAGTTACACCGTCGATCCAAATGAATTGTCTTCTCCTATATAGATCATACTAAGCCAGCTTGACTAATACGTCTATCTGGTACGGTCAGGGCTCGGCACCTCCCGTTGAGGATTGCGACGACGTAATCCAGCAGTTCGCCGCCCTCACCACCGACATCAACGTCAAGCTTGTCGAGGGCTGCTACCAGATTGTGTCCGGCAACTGCACCGGTCTGGTCTGCCCTCAGCGCGTCGGAGAGAGTACCGTCTCAGGCGCCGTCGCTGCCCAGTACATGGCGACGCCCCTTCGCGATGAGTGCATTGCCAAGGGCCAGCGAGGATGGTGGATCGACGGTCAAGGCTTGGGCATTGGTGTCTACTTGACCTAGACAACTCCGCAACACATTCGACTGAGATTGGAGAGTATTTGTACGATACGCTTTTTTGATCTCTCGGGGAGTTAGTGCTTTATGCTGCTTTTGCTTGACGAGATAACGAAATGTTGCGATGGAGTTTTCAAGGGGATATTATGCGCTGCAGTGACGGGAAAGGAGAAGACTACTACGCAGGTCTTCGGACATATCGAGAGCTATGAACCACAATCGCAACACATCATGGAATGCTCCCGGAAACTTTATGGAAGTTTCTAATACAATGGCATTTTCTGGTCTGGTACCATCGACTGACTGCGATGTGATCATCGACCCGATTCCCTGGTATATTCAATCAGCATGGCTTCCCTTCACATGACAATAGCGAAGACATCTGCACACTATCTGCGAGCAACAATCTCAAGGGAAACAGCGAAACGAGGAATCTACAAAACGGCCATCCTATCACAGGTTCCTGGAAAACCTCCCTTTGTAATCCCCGAGCAGCACATTCGTGCAACTGAACTCATAATACGAATTGATTCGTACTCTGGTACTACCAGGAGGCCCCTTTGGTAGGAGGGTGATGTTACGTGATGCGTTGACGAATTTCGTTTCTGTTTCGTTTTCGTTGCGTGCGTGATACATGGACAGATGTGCACACGCATGAACGAGGGGACACATGACTGTCTTTACAATCATTCGATCTCCTCACAACCATTCTCCATTAAAATGTCAAAACAGGAGAAAAAAAGGGAAGACGTAATGGGAGACGGAAGAGACCAACGGGAGTAGTCAGAGAAAGACCAAAAAAGAAATATAAAAAAAATGTACAACACCAAGGATTCGCCGGTCGTCACCGACCCGACTACTAGTTTGGCCCTCACTGGTTTATCGATGGGAGAGCGGACGGGATCCCGAGTTTTCCAATGGGTATGGTCGTACATGAAACATTACTGTTGACTATTGTAGTTTATATACCGACCTAGGGATGAGTCGATGGCCTCAGTGGTGATCGAACTTGGAGGAGGGGGATAAGAAGAGGCGAAGAGGCGGATGGGATACGGGGAATTTTGGAATGACTGGACATGTTTGGATTTTAGGACATAGAGATAGATGAATAATAAATGAGTGAATTGATAGATAAATCATTTGGAATGCTAAGACAGACTTCAAATCCCATTATCGTGTTGAAGACGAGTGCTGCTGTCGCGGGGAATGTTGGAAGCTCAATTGGATTCACATACGGGACAATATCTCATAATCCGTAATATGAGTCTATAAGCAATATGCATTTACCGAAGGTTCGACGCCATTGACTGCAGTCCCGCTTCGTCGTCACGACTTCACTTGCCTGCTCACCATCGCGACAGCAACCTGCTAACAACCACAACATCATCATCCCAAAAAACCGCAATCATGGTACGTCCCCACCCTCTCCTTTAAACCCCACGTGTATCTAACAGCCGACAGAATAAAGACGGCAGCTACACCTACATCCACATGCACCGTCCCCGCGACGCAGACCTCTTCGAGGACTTCTGCAAGGACAAGCTGCCGGACGACGAGATCTACGTCCCACCGCAACACCAGCCCATCAACCCTGAAGACGAGGACGACGTCGTCCCCGACCAGCATGCGGCCTTCGGCATCCAGAAGGCTACGCAGAAGAGCAAGGAGCCAACTTGGAAGGATCTGGGTCTGAATGAGCTTATGAAGAAGGGTCCTGCGGTGGTGGGGAAGGACAAGGTGGGTTATAAGGGGTTGCCGCGATGAACGAAGATGGATGATGCCTTGAGTTCTCACTTTCCGGCTGGGAAGAGAAGGGCTCGGATGGGTTGGCGTTTGCAGTTTTCACGGGGTTTCTTTCTCTCGAGGGGGGAATGCTGTCGTTGTTGTTTGGCACGCGGAGTTTTGGTGTTCGTATGGCGTATACCCCTAATGTGACTCGATTCAGTCTCGTATGAACTTGAATATTCGCATAAACCGCGAATTGTTCCCTAACCCCATCCTAAACGCCTTGCCATGCTATTATCGTAATAAAAATCCAGAAACATTCGAACGTAACTACTACTAGATCAGTAGCAGGACGTCTATCCCTTGCCCAAGAAGCCCTCGCGCTCCATGACCTCCGGCGCGAACTTGACCAAAAACACCGTCCGACCGGGCCACATCTCGCCCTCCTCCTGCTTGCCCACGCTATGAGCGGTCACGCGAGCAGGGAACGCCGAGCCGTCGCACACGCCCTCGATGATGCCCGCGACGTATGCGGCGCAATTGAGCTGGCTCATGTCGCGCGGCACGCTGATGTAGCGGTTGACGAGCGGCTCGTTGTCGATGATCATGTACTCGTCGGGTTTGGAGGGGTCGGACGACTTCTCGAGGCCGTCGGCGGCCTGTCCGAAGAGGTGCTGCCAGACGTTGATCTTGATGAAGTGCAGCAGCGTGATGATGTTCAGCGGGCGCGTCTGCGTGCGTGCGGGCTCGCGGTAGAGGAGGAGATCGAGGAGTTTGAGGCCGATGGGGTGGCCTTGGACGTTGAGTCTGCGGGGCAGCTATTAGGACCAGATTGGATGAACATGGGATGGAAGAAAGGGCCTCACCGCTTCTCGAGATCCTGTATACTCTCAATCTTCTTCGAGGCGTAGCTCACCATCTCGGCGAACAGGTATGCGAAGCTTGCGCCGCTGAGCTCGGCTGTCTTGGACCGGTTCAGCGACCGGTGGTAGATCGTCTTGCCGTTTGTCGGGTAGCGCAGGCCCGACTGGTCCTTTGCGCCGCTCTGCGGCGTCTGCAGATTGGACATTGGATCCCGTTTTTTGGTTCCAATAATAGAACTCGGGGAGGTGTCGTGTGTGAGTTCGATAGGTAAGGGACGGGAAGTGGGTTAACGGTTGTCGGTTTGAGGTGCTGCAAGAAATACCTAGGCGGGCACTATGGATTACGAGTAGCGCAGGTCAACTGTTAGGTGCCTCCATGTGCTATTCGTAGCCGTGCGTGCCTTGAATAATGTGCATTACCACATTCTTACATAATCGTGGTCGGCGACCCTCACTCTGGACTGTCCGACGACGGCATAGTCACCCCATATAGAGATGTGGTTCGTTAATAGGCATTTGTTACATCACATTTACATGTAGGTCTGATTCATTTCTTTGAAGAGGTAGTGGACTCATCGGCAGTTGTGTTTTGTTGTTGGCAGGTCTCCCACTACTGGTAGGTAGGTTAGGCAGGGGATGAAGCAGATTTCCAGGCGACGAGAACAGTCTGTATAGAATGCGAGCGTGTTAAAGGATCTCAGTGTAATCATTAAATCTATTAGGTAGTTTAGGCTCTATTCAGTAACATGACTTTCTACGATCCGTAGAGTAGTCTGATCCTTTGCGCCGTAAGCTCGAACCTCCATTGGGATCGATATGTGTATGTCCGTTGTCATGAGCCAATATAAGTTGTCTAGTCCAAGTGGCCAAACCTGGGCCTTAGACAGCACTGTTTATTCTGATGAACCAGACGGTTCAGCGCCCTCGGAGCCCACTCCATTTGGTATATGACCATTGAGATAGTCTTCCATTTCACCAATCTGCTTGCCGCCAGCTTCCCATCTCTGAAGACGGGCGGCACGTCGCTCATCGCTGAGCTTTGTGAGTGCAGGCCAGTACACAGAGTGATCGTACTCGAAGGGTAGTTTTCCACCCTTGATATCTTTCGCCAACTGCTCTGCATGCACGTACTGCGTCATGTCCTCGTTGAACTTGAGCTTCTCCTTGGTCAGGGGATCAATAAAAGGGGTAATCAACTTGAAGAAGCCCCAAACGACCCAAGGAACTGTTTTCTACGTGTTAGATCAAGACATATTCCAAAAAAGTCGAGTACACTCCTACCGTTGACTATAAGCGCCCGGCCCAGTCGCTCAGGGTAGTGTGCCTGAAGAATGTGCAACACTTCACGGCCCTGGCCGATGCCGGGAGCAGTGTTGGTACGTTTCTCACCGGCCTTGAAGTCAATGAGAAGGCAGATCTTTTCTTGCTGAGGAGGTATGATATCGATAACACGCTCGAGCATATACACCATGTGTTGGACCTGCCGAGGCGTGACCTCGGTGTTTTGGCGTCCTGGGTTGAGGTAATGACACGGACGGCCCTGCTTATCGAAACCAACAATGACCTGCTTGCCGGTTTCGTTCTCGGGGCTGATGTGGTCGGCCGTCAACTCCTCGACACCGTACTCCCGTCGCCAAGTCAACGTCTCGAGCAGACGCTTCTCCGCCTCATTCAGATCCCATTTGGTGGCTCGAAGGTATCTCAGAAGGCACTCTTTCGTAAGCCAAAACCTCTCACTATCAGTCAAGGGCCCATTCTTTCCCTTGGTTGAAGGAATCTCTGTCCAGCCTTTTACTTTTTCTAGAAGCGCGTCGTATTTCGACTGCTGCTCAGGTGAAAGAGGCGGGTTCGCAAGTGGTGTGCAGTCTGCAGGCGGCTGTTCTAGAGGCACTGAGAACGGGCCATCTCCAGACGGCGGTGTGGAGGAGGAACTGGTAGCCGGCGCCATTGAAAACAGAACGGGACAAACGAGCGACAACACGCTAGACGGTGTGAGCAAAAAGCAGTGGGCCCAGCAAAGCAAAGAGGCAAAGCAGATGAAAGAAAGAAGAAAGGACAGCGCGCAATATCCAGTTCGCGTGTCAGGGGGATTTATAATTAAGGTTGACCTGTCTTTCTGCGTACGTATTCGGGTTGACGAGGGCAGGCCAATGGGAGTTGGCAGCTGTCTGGAGTCCGGGCTAGGGGACTTTGTTAGTCTGACCCGAGGAAGGTAGCACTGCTACGGTTTAGACGGATTACGGATTACGTCTTGACACGGTATGTGCGGAATATCTACCGTAACAGAATAATGAGACGGGATTAAGAAGATGACATAAACAAGGGGACATTTCTGAACGCATTCTTAGAACCATTTTCGAATTATTAGAGTGACTGCAATTAGGAACAAGTTCTATATTCTGCTCTCGTGAATGAATTTGTAGGAATAGGTAGAAGCTCTACCTTATGACGCAGTGATGCGTGCTTGTTCCTGCGGTCGGCGAACGTGCTAAGGCAAGGTTGCCTAGGTTACCCGTCAAGTTGGTAGCGACCGACGGCGATAACAGGGACGTGCTAGCGCTACTTTCCAGGTACCAATGCCCTGAATCAGGCACCTGTGACACTGGCCGGAAAATTGTTGGTTTTCCGCAGGAATTCCGTATCTGTAACGGACCTCGGACTGTCGATCTAAGCTAATTACATAAGCCAGCCTAGTCCCATTCTGAACCACTTAACACGTTTTTGACGCGCTCTCAGTCGCGTCTCTGGACATTTACCGATGAATTCGTTGCTTAGTGCAACATCATCCCTCCAAAACTTAGTGACGAAGTGCGCTTCAAGCTTTGCCGATTCACTCATTGATCCATTGATTGAGACACCCAAGGCGACTAGAGGAATTGAGAGTTCACCGGATCTGCTGTATTCCGTACTGTCCACGCCACATTCGCCCATCATGGATGAACCAGAGGTGAAAAAGTTGAACGACCGGTTCGCGAATGGCGACGAGCCTCTTGAACACAACATCATCGTCGGGCTGCAAGACATCATGCGCCTGCACTCCCTCAGTGTCGATGACCTCTACTTCAAATGGGAATCATACTGCATCAGGCTGGACTTGGACCAGCTCCAACTGTCCGTCGAGGCCGTGGCCGCCTTGAAGCAGCACCTATTGGAAGAACTAGAGCGAGCCAACAGATCTCATCAGGTCCAAATCAAGACTGAGAAGCGCCCAGGCGCAACGCCTCGCAGCGCCATGAAGAAAACTGGTGATATGTTTGGCATGTGTGTTACCAGAGCGCCTATCCCATCACGACACGGCCTTGCTAACATCACCCCCTACTATCTAGGCTTGACGGAATAGTGCCGAGCACACCAAGTGGTGGAAAGCTGAATAGGAGTGCTGTCAAGAGGAAAAACCCTCTGGAGACACCTTCCATGTCTAGAGTAAAACACGAAACGATGAGCAGCCCCCCAGACTACAAAACCCCCCTACGTATGGACAAGCAGCTCGAGTCTATGAATGCCATCCCGTAAGTCATCTCCGAGATCTTACCAATGACAGTGATTTTCTGATCTTTTATTCCTAGAGCTATGTCCTTCAATGATCGGGCAAACCCTGGAGAACTCATAGAGGTGCTCAACGAACATCTCAAACCAGCTGACCCTCCAATCGCGCCATTTGGCGAGTCGCGTATCAAGTTAACAGCTGCTTCAGATCAGAGAAAACTGGGTTATAAGACTCAATTTATGAAACTATCAGAAGCAGCAGAAATTCTTGATGACAGGATAGACGAGTTTATGGCTCTCGTCAGAGATCACTACCAAATCGACGAGGATGAATTCGGCAGCGCCGCCAGCCAGAGCACAACAGAAGTAGTCGCAGTTGGTCGGATAGCATGCGACTCGTCCGAAGGCAAACTGAATACCGCATCGCTAGTGTTAGAGACATCACGGCGCACCGGAAACGGTCGAAGGATTCCGCTGAAGTTAGAGAAACTAAACGGTCGCTACCAGTTCTTCCCGGGACAGATTGTCGCATTCAGGGGTATCAATTCTTCCGGGACCGAATTCCTGGTTCGTGAAATTTTGGATATACCCCTAATGCCCAACGCGGCGTCAACAACGGCAACCATCGAGGCGCACAGGGAAAGACTCCGCGGCGGACCCGACGCAATGGACTCGGACGATGAACCAGCCCCATTGAATATCCTATTCGGTGCCGGACCTTATTCGGCTGACGACAATCTTGATTTTGAACCATTACATGCCATTTGCAACCAAGCTGCCGATACCTACGCAGATGTGCTGGTATTGACCGGTCCATTCATTGACGCCGACCACCCTCTTATCGCTACCGGAGATTTCGACCTTCCTGAAGATGCCAATTACGAGCCTGGCACTGAGACCATGTATACTGTGTTTAAGTACATGATCTCGCCAGCGCTGAACCGTCTCGTAGTCGCAAACCCCAACATAACCATCCTCCTCGTTCCGTCCCTCCGGGACGTTATCAGCAAGCACGTCGCCTGGCCACAAGAGCCATTCGCACGAAAGGAGCTCGGTCTGTCGAAAACGGCGATCAAGATCGTTGGTAATCCCATGACTCTTTCCATCAACGAGATGGTATTGGGTATCTCATCGCAAGACATCTTATGGGATCTGCGCCACGAAGAACTCGTTGGCGACAAGCCAAACCAGTCCAACTTGATGTCCCGGATATCTCGTTACCTTATCGAGCAGCGCCACTACTTTCCCATCTTCCCCCCGGTCGACCGATCGAAATTGCCCAAGGCAGGCACACCAGAGGGTATCCCCACGGGCTCCGGACTGGACACAAGTTACTTGAAGCTCGGCGAGATGGTGAATATTCGACCCGATGTTGTGGTCGTGCCGAGTGCTCTACCGCCATTCTCAAGAGTAAGTCACACGCCTTTGACAATCCCAGCAATTCCTGAACGGTGTGCTAATGAACGTCTTTTATAGGTCGTAGAAAGCGTGCTAGTCATCAACCCCGGCTATCTCTCGAAGCGGAGAGGTGCCGGCACGTACGCGCGCATGACGCTTTACCCGCCCAAGCTTACGGAAGAGGAGATGAAGAGTGACGAAATGGTCAGTCATAAGATCTTCGAGAGAGCGAGAGTGGAGATTACAAGGATATAGGTCGTTCATGAGCCGAGTCAAGCTTGCATTGATTTCTTTCACGTGCATGGAAAAGTGTAAAACAGTTGCATAGGGCCTCAGGGGAAACAGAGAGAGAACCGGGGCCGGGAACGCCTTGATACCAAATTATTTCTATTATTTTTCTTTTCTTCTCCTTCCTCGTACGATGATGATGAAATGTCCATGGTCGCGTAGGCTAGTGTGGAACAACTAGCTAGGTTCTACCCTTTGTCTCTTGTCGGCTCCGTACCGATCGGTATCGTCCCGCGAAGAGCCGCGTTTCCTCCGTCTGTCATCGTAATCTTTGTTATCGCGACGTCTCGGTGATCTCGACCTCGAATACCGCCTCGATCTCCTGTCGTCATCATCACGCGGCCGGTAGCTATTTCCACGGTCCCTATCCCGCTCGCGATCCCGATACCGATCGTCATCTCTCCTACGGTCACCACTTCTGGGACCGTCGGGCGCACTCTTGCGATCACCTAGCGGTATGGCATTCGCGCCTCCGGGTCCTGATCTCTCGCGGTAGCGATCTGACTTATACCTGTCGTCGACATTACTGCGGTCGAAATCCCGTCCAGGCCTTGTATCCCTGAACTCGCCCCAACGGCCCGTATCCTCAGATTTCAAATCCCTATACTTCGACGCACCCTTCTTTCCCAGCTTCGTCATGTCGCGCATCTGCAGAGCCTTGGGGAGCAACTCGCGATTCTTGACATCGTCCGCGAACCGCGAGCCCATGATATCGCGCTTGGCAAGCGACTCGGCAACCTCGTCATCCTGGTAGAAGGCACCACGATGGAAGTACTTCTGCATATAGCCCATCTTGCCCTTGGCATCCTTCTCGTCCTTCTGGCGGGCGAGGAAGGCCTCATCTTCGGCCTTGCGTTCTTCCTCCGTCAGGTTCCGGCGCCGCTCGACCTCTTCGCGCTCCTTCTCCCGCGTCTCGATGGCCTCGCGCTCACGCTTGATGCGCTTCAGCTCCCGGATCTTCCACGCGGCGTACTCGGCCTCGGGATCCTTGTCGTCCTCGGTGTCGACGTCATCTTCCTCGTCAACAAGGTCGTCCCAATGCTTCTTGCCCGCCGCGCGCGCAGCCGCGTCCTTGCGCATCTGCTCCTCGACAAGCTCGTCCATGGCCTTCTTCTTCCGCGCCTCCTCTTCCTCCGCGAGCTTCGCTAGCTCGGCCTCATTCTTCGCCGCGGCCGCCGCATCCTTATTATTCGCGTTCCGCTGGCTCTTCGGTATGAATTTCGGCTTGAGCATGAGTCGTCGCGGCGCCTCCTCCTCACTGCTCTCTTCTTCCTCATCACTCTCCTCTTCGCTTTCTTCCTCGCTTTCTTCCTCCTCCTCGCTCTCCGTGACGAAGCCCTCCTCAGCAGCAAGTCGGGCCGCTTTCTCAGCGGCCTGGCGTTGTTCCTCGGCGGCTTGGCCCTGTCGTCTCCGCTCGTTTAGGTCGACGTTGCTGAGATTGCTCACGATCTTGCCGGCGCTGGGGACCTTTGGTGGGGGCGCGATCTTGCGCTCGGGCTGCTCGGTGGTCTCGGACTCGCTGGCGTCGGAGTCGGATTCGGAGGAGGAGGACGCGCCGGTGTTCTTGCCGGCGCGGTGGCGGGAGGGCCGCACGGGGTTTGCGGTCATCCGCTTTGGCGGCATGACGGGCAATATTTACGTGTCTTTGTGGGGAAAAAAGGAGTTGTGATTTGTTAGAGCGAGGTTTTGTAAAAGAATGTGGTGGTGAAGTTTGTAGGGAAATGGATTTTAGGTCTGACTCGGAATGGTTGAGATTTTGATGGTGATGATGGACTCGGTGGATTTGATAGCGACCTCTCACTGACAACGCGGCACGAATCGCTGGAATCGTGCGCTAGCTCTGCACAGAGGGGTCCGTACAGTGTGAAACCGTGTCCGTACTTATATACCTACGGTGTACTTGGATTTGGTGCGTGGTGATCACACTGATGCAGGTACCGGTGGCATGAGGTTCATGTGAAAGTTGCGATTGCGATTGTCTGTTCACCTTATCTGCCCAGCAAGGTAGATGGATGGATTTTATCGATTGATGTTGTCGTCACGAATAAGAATGCGAAGTGCGACAACTTGCACATATATTAACAGGTCCAGAACTCAAGACAAATGAAGTCATCACAATGTAGAATCAATTCACAGCTCGAATCGCATGTGTCGAAAGAAGAGAATCCCATTGTCTAACATGAAAGAAAATGAGTCCAGGTCGTAGCTCGAAAATGCTTCCCTCAACGCCGATACCCTCGTAAAGCCCTTTTATTCCGTACTCACAACCGAAAATTGGGAAGAAAAAAACTTTTTAAATCCCAGCCTGATCGCTATGCTGCAATCTATAAGATCTCGTCATCGTCATCATCTCGAGCAATCGAAAGCTCCGCAGTCGGCTTGACAATATTATTGACAGTAGCCTGAACCGGGGCCTGGGCAGCCGTGCGCTCCTCCGCAGCCTCGCCCATCTCGATCTCAGAGTCGTCGTCCGCCTCCTCGGCCTCCTGCGTCTTGCTTCTAGCTGGCGCAACAGTCTTGCTGACGTCGGCCGGTATGCTCTGGTTGATCTCGTCCCAGACGCGACTCCGGCTCTGGATCTTGCGTGACTGGTTCTTGCTCTGGCCGACCTTCTTCTCCGTGCGCTCGAGGATGGCGACGGCGCGGTCCTGCGCCTTCTCCTGCCGCTTGCGCGCCTTGCTGCTCAGCGCGCGACTCTTCTTCTGCTTCTTCGATACACCGGCGCCGTGGTGGATCGCTAATATAGAGGGGCGGTTGTCAATGGAGTCCGGGGGTGGCTGTACGTTCTTCAGGGACTTGTCTGTGTCAATGCTGGGGGATGTGGCTCGTCGCGCAGCTCGCGAATGGATCGAGGGAGCTATGGAGGGCCAGGACGTTAGCCAGAGATCATTGCGTGCGATTCTGAAGATGGGTGTAAGTGAGGCTGTAAGTACCTCTCGTCTTCTTGGATATTGTGCCTTTCGCCATTTTGTTGTGTGTGTTCCAATCACGAGACCTGTGCGATCGGGGATATATGTATTTTATGTCACGGCGCTTTTGGCTGGGTATAGGAACGTCGTCGAGTTGCCTGTCGAGTTTTCTTGTGTCATTGAAGATGGAAGAAACATTTACTGGAGGCTCTAAATTTCTTAGGGCGCTATCACAGGCGTTTTGCCCCGCTAGTTACCGCTGGTTACAGTGCCCTAGAGGTACCGACGGGACCGACGATAAAGACTTCATTCAATTGGACCGGCCTACGGAATCCATTTACAGTTTTCAAATGCCCTGAGCAAGCGAATATCAGACCGAGAGTAGCCCGACTTTAAGAATTAAATTTCTGTGTTCCTGATCAATGGAACTCCCGAGAGACGAGATCTCTCTGGCTATTGGCATCCAGAATCTGTTTTTTTGGCTGCTTATCGGTCGTACAAATTCTCACATGTAGCGGTGCAAAGTGGGGCCGTGCACCTGAAAATACCTTGCCCACGCTATTCGTAGCGTTGCATGCCATGTTCCTCCGCTAACCACGCTAAAAGTTCCGTACCTCGGAAGTAGACTTTTGGTGGCAATACTTCCTCGATACCCCAGTAACGTGAGCATGCGCCGCTGGATGAGTGAAGTTGAACCTACGATGATGCCCTTTTGCTGCACCATCAACTTTAGAATACGTCGTTAAACGTTATGACTGTATCACGCGTGGCTTCTTAGATTGAGTTTTACATACCTCCTATGCAATTCTATGTTGTCGACTTAGATAGCTCACCTAACTTCACTGTCCATCTACGTAATGTCCGACGAACATGTTCTGTGCTCCGTGCTTAAGGCAGTATCACAACTGCAGAGGTCTGATAGATGACAATTGAGTGCGTACGAGACAAGTAGTACACTAAATACTGATACATTTTGTCTCACATTGGTTCAGACATGTTTATATCAACTGTTATCTCTGAAAGCGTTGTGAGATACGTCCAAGAAAGAGATACGTCAAAAGTCTCTGTGAAACAAGATATGTACCGAGGTGCCCCAGATGTACACAGCCGGTAGCGCCTTCCGATCGGTACGGACAAACTACCTTACCTAATCTGCCACTTATCGCAAACCATGTCATACCGGACCGGCATGGTCGGTTTACCTAATTCCGAGGCACTCACCTACCGTACCTTCCAAGTTTACTGCGTCCTAGTGCACTCTGATTAAAACTTCCCAAAACCTCACCTGCAACCACGAAACTTGCCCTCTCTTTTTCTTGCGCATTGCTATGTGCGATCGCAATCACACACGTCTTTGCCAGTGAATCACGCTCTGACCCGAATCATTTCACCACACTGCGGAAATAATAATGGCTGTGTCTGCCTATCGCTCTGGGCTATATATTCATCCTCATCACCAGGAATAAGTGGCAGACTACCCATCTTCCACACCACCGGCATTGTTTCGTCGACCTGTCGCCGTCAATTCGGCCATCTTTCTGTCCTTCGCGACGCCCGCCCTTCCTTAGTATCGCGACCGGCCCATTCAAGCCATCGTCAACAGAATGCAATCCCACCGCGCTGATCTCCATTCCTCTCGCTACCCTCCCAACAACAACCCTTTGTGGGATCATCTTCATGCGGCCGTCCCCGTTACCGTTGGCATACTTCTCTTGACGATCATATACCAGTCGTACCATTCCGGCGACCCCTTCCATTTCGTGAAACACCCTGGCGATCTCGTTTGGAACTTCATAGTGGCAATCACGCCCGCGAAACTCCTGTACGCCCTCGACCGCCGATTGCATCCTTCCACGTCGTCGGCTTCCGACGCCACACCACCTGGCCAGCCGACAACTTTCGCCGCAAAGAGCGATCTTCTTCGTCGAATCCTCAACATGGACAGCCCCAAGAGCTTCATCAGTGCTGTTGCCAATGCTGGACGGAATCTGTCGCCTCTATCCAACTACTCCAAGCGAGTCTCCGATCGACCGCCCGGCCTACAGAACTACGACAACTCGTGTTTCCAGAACAGCATCCTCCAAGGCCTCAGCTCTTTGCAGCCCTTGCCAGCATATCTCGAAAGTGCTCTAGAGAATACGGAGGCGTTTAGTGGCAATCGCGCAGATAGCTCGGTGGCGATGCTTCGAGAGTTGCTATCCAAGTTAACAGACTCCCGACTAAATGGGACGACCCTCTGGACGCCGCAGAAGCTCAAGTCGCTTGATACATGGCAGCAGCAAGACGCGCAAGAGTATTTTTCTAAAATACTTGACGAGGTGGACAAGGAAGTCTTGAAGGCCGCCGCCGCGCAGCGTCGCACGCCGGGCTTGGAGGTTGCTAGCCTCGAAGATGACACTGTCGATAGTCAACACAGTGATGATAGTGGCTATCATTCTCAATCTACACCCACACCCGGAAAAGCTCCATCGGAGACCAAAGTCCCGAGGAATCCCCTCGAGGGTCTTGTTGCTCAACGGGTTGCCTGCGTTCAGTGCGGCTATTCTGAGGGTCTTTCTATGATACCCTTCAACTGCATTACTCTGAGTCTTGGTGTTGGCCAAAGCACCCACGACCTGTACGAGCGCTTAGACTCATATACCGCCCTTGAGTCCATTGACGGAGTCTTTTGCGGCATGTGTACCCTATTAAAGGTCCAGCGCCTTTTGAACTTACTCGTGACCCGAAATAGGGAGACCGGCCTACCAGAAGAGGCCTCACGAGAACCACTTGCTCGACTTGACGCAGTCCAACAGGCATTAGAAGATGATGACTTTGAAGAGAAATCGCTGCTCGAGAAGTGCGGAATTTCCAAGCAGCATCTTGTGCCGTCGACGAAGACGAAACAAATGGTCATAGGTCGACCACCGGCAAGTCTTGCTATCCACATCAACCGGTCTGTTTTTAATGAGAGGACCGGTGAGATGTTTAAGAATCCCGCTGTCGTTCGTTTCCCAAGTACATTGGATCTAGGACCATGGTGTCTAGGCAGTGCAGGATCACATGCACCGAACGTCAGTGACGCCAGCATGCCTCATTCGATAACCGAAGACGCCGAGCACTGGATTTCAGACCCGAAGAGTTCTATGGTATCGGGCGATCTCAGACCTTCTAAGATCAGCGGGCCAATTTATGAGCTACGTGCAGTCGTCACTCACCAAGGCCGACACGAGAACGGACACTATGTCTGCTTCCGAAAACATCCTTACCCAGTCGATAGAGCTGAAGACGATGTCCACAAGAACGAGTCGGACTCCACCACCCAAGCAGAAACACAGGATTCGGAAGTGCACACAGAATCAAAGTGGTGGCGACTCAGTGACGAGAGCGTTTGGGAGGTTACTGAAGAGGCTGTGCTCTCCCAAACTGGAGTATTCATGCTCTTTTATGACTGTGTGGACCAGAACCCGGTCCTTATGTCCAAATCTCAAGACATGAGTTGCGATGAAGGTGAATTGGTAAAGTCACCTTTGCCTCTGGAAACAGATGCGACAGTCGTCACTGACGACAACCTCCACGATACCCAGCCAGTGCCCGACGTACCGCAGAGCCACGATAAGACGGCACTATCAACAAGTACCCATGTGGCCAAACTCTCATCATCTTGCCTTTACCCGTTTCTCAGGCTGAATGATGATATCGATCCTATGATACCCATCCACTGGCCGAACAGTTAACTGGCACATGCTGTTCTCGAGCAAGAAGTAGGGAATGTTTTCCCTACACCCTACGATCGTACATACGTGTGAAAATTAATATCCAACAAAGCATAGCAGGGGCGTTGTATTCGGGGGGATCGGTGTTGGTCTGGTTGGTTTTTCTCACGAAGAGCTTCACGTGTAAGACTTTCTCTGCGATGTGGTTCTGGGGACGCTATTGATACCAAACTGTCGTGATGGTTGTGTTTCGCGACAAAGGCTTGATGCACATTCTGCATGTTTCATGGTAGAAACTTGATATCCTACTTTTGCCTGTTCTACCGATGTATAGTACTTTGACAAACGAACGAACGATACCAGTCGAGTTCGTCCTTTGATACCCTGACTCCGCAGCCCGCTAGCTCTACCTTGCAACATCCTGTAGCATGGCTGGCTGTATCCTCGGGGATTCAACAATGATAGTAATTGAATGCCACATTCATCACCGAGTCTGTCTCTCATGTTCGAGTCTTAGAGTGCTGTGTCTAATCCAAAGACAAATGATCAATATGACACAGATCGGACTCTGAGATGTGATATGATTCAGCTTTTGCCAGTCATCACAAATCCGTGATGCCATATGTCTTGAGATGCTGGTTAGACGTAGGCCCATTGTGCATCAACTCATCCAAAGCGTTGGTTTTACACCAAAGCAATAGATGGGGCTGCTTCGCGCCACAGACACCCAGTGGTATCTGGCTCTCAGGGGGTGTTGTCATGATGAGTTGAAGAGCACGTGTTAGTGAAACTCATCATCGAGCCCTCAAAACCCGAAATCATGGAGCCGTCATGCCTTTCACCACGCCCGTAACCTCTCCGCAAAGAACTGCATAATCGGGAGCATCTCCTCCCGATTCTTCGGCATGCCATCGTCCCCCTTCCTCCACTTCACCTCCCGAACATCCACAAACTCCTTCCGTAAAACCTCAACAGCATCCTCATCAACAAGCTCACTATTCCGTCCATGGCAGGCAAGAACAGGCGTTCGAGCCTTCTCCCGTGTACTCAGAGTCGGAATCATACTACTCGGTAACGGCCCGCCGATAGATACCACGCCCTTGAATGCGTTTCCCGCATTCCCCGCACCCTCACTGACATCGACGACGCGCTGCGCGCCCCTGAGTTTTGAAGAGAGACCGAGAGCCAATGATCCACCCTGTCCGAAACCAAAGAGCAGGATATCGCTCGTCTCCCATCCACACGTGCCCACCAGGACACCACGAACAAGTTTCTCAAGAACCAACTCCTCAGCTTTCGCAAAGCCCGGATCAGGATCAAGTTCACCAGTGCTTGACGACAGCGTCAAGTCGTCGCCCCAGTGGAAATGATTCGTCCCGCCCCCTGAAGGACCCTCCAGACCCAGCATGGCGGGCGGTAAGGGGGAGATGCCGCGCAAGGCGATGGCGAGGACACCCGGGAGATTGAGGTTGCGGGCTAGGGAGGCGAAGGAGGCTTCTGAGTCACCAAGGCCGTGGAAGAGGAGGAGGATGGAGGTTGTGGTTTCGGGGACTTCGGGGTAGATGAGGGTTGTTTTGAGGGAGGGGGGAAGGGAGGTGAAGTCTGAGGGTTGGGGGATGCGGGGGGGCATGGTGAGTGTGTGGGTGTTTGAGGGGAGGTTAGGTGAGATGTGAGTTATGAGATTGTCTGGTGAGAAGTATTGATATCTATTTTGAGGATTCTGTAAAGGAGGTTTTGTTTTATTCCGTATGGGTTACGGGTGTTGGTGATGCACGACGTGATGTTGAGATGTGGAATTTTACCGTAATGGACGGTGTTATGATGATGAACCAGTTTTGTATGCCGTATCTTACCGTGAACTTTACAGTGGATGTTACGAGACAGTTCGTGCGCCAATGTTCACCTGTTACGGCGCATGTTACCGGTAATCTCCCACTGTAATCGGTGAGCAGACCTTAGCGGTGAACCGTGACAGCAGTGGCGTATCTAATCCGTACACCGGGATACATAGCCCGTTTCTAGCATTCAGGTAACAAGTTGCCTTTGTTGTTACGATGTGAATGTGGTTACCGCCAGGCACTCACCAAGACTCGGTCTGATGCTGAATGTCAAGGACCTCACTTACCTGCTCTTATGTTACATGTAGGTCGTTAATTGGTGCCTGCTTGTTATGTTTGACTGCTCGTTTCGCAAGGTGCCTCCCTACCGGATCCGAGGTACGTGAATGCCGTAGGTACGATACGGAGTATGGTTACGGTGGAATAGCGGGTGTTGCAGGGCACCTAACGCAGTGCTCTATTCCGCGAGGTTCCTTCCGTATGCCTACAGTTCAAGCTCATACTAAACTGCCTTAATCGTTCCTGAAGGGATAGGTATCCAAAGAGTACACCATCCGTACAGTACGGGTACCTGCCTGTGCAATACGTAGCACGGTGCCTTTGGGCGGTACGGATTCGTGGATTCGTGCCTGTAGGTAATTCCCAGGGCAGTTACGGTGAAACTGTGAACCGTAATCCGTACCTCTCTACCGGCCCGTGGACCTACCTTCCGTACTTGTACACCTTGCGCTTCGGATCGCACCTGCATCCCACTTTATCTAATCCGTACCTACCTGGACCTTACCTTACCTGACCGACCTTCGCCCACTTCTAATCACGTAACTCTTCCATGCTTCTTCTATGCAACCTCACTTCCAGCTTTCTTCCACCGTTCTACAATATCAAAGCCACACAATAATCTGATAATCAACACTAGGACAACAGAACGGCTATATCCGGCTGTGAACCCCTAATACTTTAATACACGGCCCACGACAGCGACGACGAAAGCGACGACGAAAACGACGAAAACGACGCGACGGCATCTTCGCCAACACCTGAGACACATCATTGCCGAGGGTACTGGCTGTGGTATCACGAAGTAGCTTCATCGCCGACAATAAATCGAGCTCGCCGCTGAACAATATCGACAAGGCCATCATGTCCAACCGGTTTGGCGGGTCGTACCGCAATGCCGTCTATGGCAGGCAAGATGACACCTACGAGCCGTCATCTCTCCAGCAGTTGAATTCTCGGCTCCCATCTTTCGATCCTGGCCTCGTGTCCACGTCATCCACTACGTCCGGCCGCCACCGTGCAAGCGAGACCAATGGCGAACGCCAAATCACCGAGGTGCTCGACCTCATCAAGTCCGACTGGCCGTCCATGATCGAGACTGACTGCATACCGGTTTCTCTGGCCCTTCTCCTGCTAGACAATAGTTCTGTCGGAAAAGCTCACGAATACAACAAGTTTAAGGATGCGCATCAGCAATTGCAGGATTCACTCAAGGCCATCGTGCACCAGCATCACCAAGGTTTCAACAGTTCTATCGGCACGTTCCATAAGATCCAAGGCAGCATACAATCTTCACAAAAGCGCGTGCGCGCCCTCAAAGAGTCCCTGGCCAACTCAAAAGTCAGCCTTTGTACTTCTGATCCAGAACTCAAGAAGTTATACAAGTCGTCGCAGATGTATGATGAGGTTCTGCAGACTCTGCATGAGCTCGATGACTTGCGAGCTGTACCTGATCAGCTCGAGGCCCGAATCTCGGAAAAACGCTTCTTGACTGCAGTCGAAGTCCTACAAAATGCGCTGCGTAAGTTGCGCAAGCCCGAGCTCGACGATATCGGTGCTCTGTCCGATCTCCGAAGCTACTTGGTGAATCAAGAGACTGCCTTGATGGATATTCTAGTGGAAGAGCTTCACGAGCACCTATATCTCAAGTCGCCGTATTGCCAGGAACGTTGGCAGAGTCTAGCCAAGACCCAGAGTGCATCCAACCAAAATTACGCCGACTCGGCACCTGTTACGCCCTTCCATGTTGTGCTGGATGCTTTAGATCTAGAGCGCCCCGTGACTGAGGACCCTTCCAAGAACCCAGAAGCTGAGACATCTTGGTATATTGCTCTACTAGCTGAGTCCCTCAATAAGCTGGGAAAGTTGGAGCGCGCAGTGGATACGCTAAACCAACGCCTCCCTGTCGAGCTCTTCTCCGTTGTGAACGAAACCATTAACGATGTCGATCAAAGACATCCCAGCTCCCTTCGTGGAGGGTCTAGCAACAGTCAAGGACTTCACATATACAGCAGCAGAGAGACCCAAATGCGATCCGATGTCATCTACGACCTGTTACGCACACTGTATGGGAAATTCGAAGCTATTGCGGAGGGCCATCGTGTTTTTCATGAAGCTGTTAAGGCCCTTTCCCGTCGAGAAGGCTTTGGGAATAGCCCCCAGCTGCTTGGGAGTCTACGAGAACTGTGGAACCTTTATCAGAACGAAATACGTTCGCTTCTTCACAATTACGTGACCACAGATGCCGATATTTACCAGTACGCATTGGCTCCTAAGCACGGCGCAGCCTTGAATGGGAGCAAAGATGCACCAAGAGAGAATCTTTTCAGATTCTCGGAGGCCGACCAGAAGTCTACTGAAATCACGGCCGAATACGAAGCGCTGGACAGCATCATTCGAACCGCCCTGCCCGGCCTTACCGCTAACTCTCGGAAGTCTCAAGCCTTGGGCAAAAAGTCTACTCTTGTTGGGAAAGAATCACGCAAGGCCGCTTTGGGCGGGGGACTTGAGAACAGGAATGCTCTAGGCTCATACAAGTCTCTAGTGGAGCCTAGTGTTTTCAACATGAGCCTCTTACTCCCGCCAACTCTCGTTTTCATTCAGAGGTTGAAAGCGATCGTGCCCCCGGGCTCCGATTTGGCGGCCAGTGCTTTGACGTCTTTCCTTGATAACTTCTTGGTCAACGTTTTCCAGCCTCAGTTGGACGAGACACTGGGCAAGCTTAGCGACAGTGTACTAAGCGAAATTGATTCATTCCAACAAGACTCAGAGTGGCGCCTTGTAGCTCGCCGACCCATCCTCAAGGGAACGACGGCGTTCTTCACCATCGTTACGGCCTTTTGTAGTATGCTTGGCACCATTCCCCATGACCAGGCCCTCAGTGCTCTCATCATCTCACAGATGATGCGTTACTACGAAAGATGCCTGGCTTGGTTCAAGTCTTTGGTTGCAAAGGGTCAAGACGCAGCTACCACTACATCGCAAGCTCTACGGTTTTCTGCCGAACTGGCCACTAAGGAGAGCGACATTCACGACACAGCTCAGAAGCTGTGGATGTCAGACATGCTTGACGGCGAGCTCATAGAAAGGGAGGTGGGGTTGTTAATAATGCGTACTAATGAGCGGCCCCTAGGGGTTAGCGATGTAGTTCACGATCGAGACGTGATCTCATCACTGTGTCTTCTCTATACCAGTATGAAGTGGCTTTCTGCCAAGATTGTTGGCTTGAGGCACATCACCCGGCATGACATGACCCAGATCCCCAAGGATCAGAATCGCCGATGGACTCTACTGAATGATCCTACCAAGACCAATGGAGATCAACAAGGACCTGTGTACCTTCCCATGACACAGGATACTGTTCAGTAAGGATTCCCATCCCCTATTGTTTTCGGAGCAAAGTCAACTAACTCACTACAAAGGTCCTTTGACCAAATTGTCTCTTCGTACGAAGAGCTGGCCAGCACCGTACTTCTTACGCTACACATGGAAATCCGCTGCCGCATTATTCAATCGTTACGTATAGCACTGTCGCCCAAGACAGCTCCCTATATCCTTGGTGATCGCGAGATCAAAGAACCCGACTCCCAGATTCTGTCCTTGAATGCTGAGCTGATAGCCTACGACGAGACGGTAGTCCGATTCCTTCGCGGCCGAGAGATCTCCTTCGTGCGTACCGGCCTCGGTCTACTCATCAACTCGTATCTCGTGTCCAACGCTCTGTTTACACAGCCGATGAACCTGCGGGGTTGCGAGCGTATGTTACTCAACATCCTCGTGCTTCAGCAAAACCTCAAGAACATCGAAGCAGATGTGGATCTTGCCAGGGCGGCCAACTACTATCGACTATTCGAAGAAGGTCCCGACGCAATTGTAGAGAAGGCAAAACGAAACAAGGAACAACAGGCTGGCCAGAACACACTCCCTGAGGCAGATAATTTCAACTACGACGAGCTCAAAGCGCTCCTCGAGTTATGTTATAGTGCGCCACTTGCGGACCCGGAGAGAGGAGTCAACTCGGCCGCAAAAAGGCAGATGGGCGAGAAACTCCTAGCGCTAAACGAGTACATGTGGCACAACTAAAGAGAGTTGACTACTCGACGATGCGATGGTCCCCTAGGACTAGCTTGCACATGCTGTCGAATTGTTAGGCAATTTACCTAGTCCACAAATGTCAGTGTTCAGGGACGTTGTAAGGAATTTGACCGGGTGATCTTACATTACCTTCACCAAATGTTGGCAACTCCGCCTTGATGTTCGAAACCGCCCCTATTCGAGTTTCGTACTATAGAATATCTCAGTATCTCAACTTCAGGATCGGCGGCGCGCTTTTTTCGACAAGATGACCGGTCCAGGTTCTCCTTTACTAACTTTCTCGGTTTCCACGGGACTGAACTTATTACCCGTTATCTGGAAACACTTACGTCCATGCTTCACTCATGGGGCTCACAGCGAGGGCACAAATTCAATTCTCTGTCTGCTGTTACCTGGGCTACGATTGGTCGTTCGCAATGGAAGTCGACCCTAAGTGAACAACGTTGGTCATCAACGAAACCGGAGCAACGGTGTTATTCGTCGATATGTGACGAGCCTTCATCTGATCTGCGACTATCCATACGGAGCATAGGCAGAGGCGGAAGATACCGTCGTCATGAAACTTGCCTCTCTCTCTTTGTACACTCCGCGGTCGATATTCTCGCCCTGACCACCCTCGCCCTGCGCCATTTGTCCCTGAACAATTTGGCCCTGAATAACCTCGTCCTGCGCAATCTGTCCCTGAACAATTTGGCCCTGAATAACCTCCTCCTGCGCAATTTGTCCCTGAACAATTTGGCCCTGAGTAACCTCGTCCTGCGCAATCTGGCCCTGAATAACCTCGTCCTGCGCAATCTGTCCCTGAACAATCTGGCCCTGAATAACCTCCTCCTGCGCAATTTGTCCCTGAACAATTTGGCCCTGAGTAACCTCGCCCTGCGCAATTTGTCCCTGAACAATTTGG
>JAJFDI010000164.1:0-43860 GCA_028637685.1 Xylariaceae sp. X3-2
TCGACATTCCATCCAAGTGACTCCCAGCATGATGCCCCGTTCCCTACTAGTAACCCCTAAGAGACTCCCGGCCGTAGCTTCACATGCTAGGCGCGCTGTTACGGCAAAGTTGAGACACGGGATGTCTACATACGATACGACGCTAGAATAGGGGGCGGATAACCGCGGCGGCGGCGCACGTAAGACATTGTCCGACAACAAAAGAAGAAAGCCACTTGGGTGTACAATGATGCAAGCAGCCGAACTGCATGCATTCAATACGGTGTTCGCTTTCGATGGTCGATGAAGGGCGGGACAGCGAGAGGTGGGAAGAATGCATTCGATATTAAACGATGAAGCTGCATGATCAAGTCAAGATATATCCCATATCCCACAAGATGTCGACACTCCTGTGTAGATTTCATATGGTATTCATCAAGTTTCAACTACCTCGCCATCTACCAGATCACCACCGACATCTGCGTATCTATTCTATATGGCCAGCTGCACGTAAGACAAGCGAATTACCGAGATTCAAGCCCACGCGCACCCTACCAGAAGCCATGCCAGTGACACCAGCATCCTGCCCACGTTGTGGTACGAATAGACTTATATAGACATCCTTTCTTCCCAGACTATGTAGCGAGGCAAACAGTGAAAACATCACGATGTAAAAGTCGCTTCATCAGGCCTGGATTTATATTCCCTGTAAGCCGACTGACCAACAATGTTTGCCTCCAACCAATTCAACCAAGTCCCCATCAAGGAAAGTAGACACTCCCATTCCATAACGACAGATCCGTCTCACCCATCAGCTCGTGCGATCTACGTAAGTCTTCTCAAGCAGTCAACAAATCCACGCCTCTCATACTGCAAACCAGAAGCGACTGCAAGACGATTCGACGTTGCTTGCCCAGCCGGGTACCACAAGTGCACGGTACCACGAACGAATGAGCAACCAAGTCTAAGGTTGTTTGTAGTTCTACAGGCAACCGAAGGAAGTCCTCGACCATCGGCGTGGCACCCGCCTACGGACACGTGATGGACTTGCCGGTGTGAGATTTCCTGCTGGTATTTATTTACCCTGAACCCCGGCATCGAGTCGCGTCCCTGGCATATTGCATGCGTTGTTTGTTGACGACAATCCGGGGTCTTCATGCTGATCGCTCCCCATTCGTAGATTAGAGCAAACCTGTCTAGTCCAGCTGACCACGTCATGGCCTTCCTTACTTTACTGTGAACAGCACATCCAGCTGAATCACAGGCGGTAAAGACTCGGTCAAACGAGGTCTCACTTCTTACCTGGGCGGTGAACCAGATATGACTTGAAGTACGGCGTAAAAGACTACATCTCAGAGATCATAAAGCATACGTACCAACATCTAGGTAACAAACCCACGGACGAGTCAGGCCCCAGCTAGCTCCGCACAGACGAGATCATCGTGTTAAACATAGAACAACCCCAGATTTGAGGAATCAAGTTACCTAGTCCGTCCACCTAAGCATGGCAGTGGGGCGAGAGCGAGAGAGAGAGAGAAGATCCCATCTGATCAGCCGTGAAACAGTCTCAATCTGATACCAGTCCCTGTCCCTGTCCCCAACCGCGCAGGTCGTGCATATAAAGGGCGGCGTCGATCCGTTCCAGTCAACGCAGACCAATCCCTTTCATCTCCCTCGGGTAAGACATCACTTGTCACCACCTACTCTCTACTACTCGTATATCAATCGACAGAAACTAATACATAATCCCTACTTCCCACCTTCATCACAAGAAGATATATCCAGAGTCAGCTTCATATCCCCCGTCAAAATGCACATCACTCTCGTCCTCGCCCTCTGCCTCGCCACCCTCGGCCTGGCAGCTCCATCCCCATCCACACATACCGAAAACAAATCCACTTCATCAGAAGGCCGCCGACTCGTGACATTCGTCATGTCAGAGCCCGACTGTCCCGCGATCAAAGACTACTGCACACACTGCAACGGGTGCGTACATGTTCCATTCCCTTTCGTGACCTACACTTGCTCTTCCAAAGACAAGTCACGTACTCGAAGTGATATCTAACAATTCCTAGAAACTTCTACTGCGAAACAGATCCCCGATGCGAGTGGTGCTGGGAGCACGGGGGTTTCAACAGCACCGCCGCCTAAGGTGTCTAGCAATTAGGATGTCATTCGTACGGTTCTGAGCGGTTTAGGATCTCCTCATAATTTTGAATCAGCTGGTCTTTCAAACGGGGTACATGAACGAGGGAAAGGGAAAGGGGTCAGGTCAGGGAAACGAAACGAATTTTGGACACGGTCTCATTGCGCGTGGAAGGGATCAGAAGATATCATTTTGGAACACGCATGAATACTATCATCACGAATCAATCAATCAAACTATCAATCAATCAACCACTCTCAACTTCTCGTGCACCCAGATGAAAACGTGACCTGGCTTCATTCAATACACCAGTCTTGTATTCCTCACCACCCGGGCATTGGAAGTCGGAGAGTATGCCGGGAGATAAGTCGAGGAGCTAGATCTAGTAGCGCTCGGTATAGCGCACGACGACTCGCCTCTCTTTTCTTTTCTGCTAATATACAGTCATTATATGCACATTTGGGAGCTCTGCCCCGTAGTCCCCCGCCTCGTAACAAACACCGCATGCAAAAGAGTCCGAATCACGACTCGATGCGCCCCAGCTAATGCAGTCAAAAATAACACGATGCTTGCGCCCCTAAGGAGTAGAGTTGTGGCAGGATGAAGAAAACCCACGGCATACCAGTTCACGGCCCACGTGCGTATCCAACGCCGACGTGATCTTCTCACACACGAGGAAACATCGCACGCATACGCCCCCAATCTATACGATTATTCTTTTTTGTTGTAACTCACCAACATCCGATCATCGTTCCTCTTTAGGAGCTCTTCGGCTTTTCTGATCCCTCTGAAGAACCCCAAGGCTTGAACCAGCTGGTAAAGGACGACTTCATGCTGTTCATCGCTTCAGCCTGCTGCTGTTCTTGCATGTCCTGGGCATCCTTGAGCCATTGGGCTCCATTCTCTCGGATCTGAGCCTCCATCATTTCGTAGTGCTTCTGGCCACGTTCGCGCACGATATCCTGCAGCATCTTGCCCTGGGCAAATGCTTCCGAAGGAGAAACCTCACCCGGTGCAGGCTGCATCATGCTCATGTTTCCCTTAAGTCCGAGGAGGTTGCCCAACGCACCCATGCCAGAAGGTCGTTTCGGCTTCGAGCTCTCATACTGCTTCTGGAACTCGGCACGGGAAATAGCTTCACGGCGGGCGAATTCGGTGGGGATGTCTTTGCCCTCGAAAGATTTGAGCACTTCGCGAACGTCCTTGTACTCCATGGCGAAAATGAACTCGAGGAAAGGGATGAGGGAAACGAGACCCTTATCGTTCTTGTCACCCTTCCAGGGGGGCAGGACGATGGCATTCTGGGGCTGGTTCTGGACATGGGAGTGCTTGGTGTCGATGATGATGACTTTCGACAAGTCACGGTTCAAGTACGAGAGATCCTGTAAACATTGTCAGTCGTCAGTAAGGCCAATGGTGACTTGGTATAGTAGCAGCTCACCTTTACGATCTCACCGTCCTTGTACTTGGTCGCCTCTCGGTACAGTGGCCAGACGATGAACTGGAAGGGGTCCAACTTTCGCATGATAGGTTCTCCCATGGCAACAGGCACGCTAGTAAACAAAACCAATTCGTAGTATTGGCTGAGGTAGCGCAGGAAGTAGTCAACGCCCGGGCGCTTCGCGACTCTCCAACCGTGCTCACGCGTCCATTCGCTATGTACGAGCATGTCTTCGAGACTAATGCACAGAGTGTAGGGTCGTTCGAACATGGGATGAGGGTCGGGCAGCAGCTTTTCGAAAGCAGGCTCGCGATAGTAGTCGGTTACATCGGTCATACGGGCCACGGCGCGCTTCCACCACAATGTGGGTGTCCAGCCGCTGGGAATATCCTTGTGAGTAGCAGCTTCTTCGTCGTCCCACTCGCGACCAAGGTATGCCAGACCCATGATGCTGCCGACGAGAACGGCAAGGTACATTCTGTTGGCGAATTGAGCCCGTCGCTTATCGGTCGAGCTCATGTAAGCGGAAGCGGGGAGCTCGCCGCGAGGACGACCACTTCCTTCGGCCTCTCCCTCTTCGGCATTAGGCAGTCCCGACTTCTTGGTGGCGCCGGCGGTCTCATACTCGAGAGTCGACGGGATGCCTTGCGTTAGATCGGGAAGCGAATGGAGATCTGGCGGTGGGGTAGTGGCTGATGGCGCAGCTTCAGAATCGGGAGAGGGCTTCGCATCCGAGGACGACGCATGGGAGTCTGATGGCTGATTGGACTGTGAGTTGGGTGTCTCGCCGTCTGGGCGGCTGTCTTTCGCGAATCTTCGTATCAACAACGTCGACGGCGCGGCACGTCTGGACAGCACGGTGGCAGACGCGGCGGTTTGCCGAAGGGGGAGCCGCGCAGAACGGGCGATGCCCTGCGCAATGGCTCTGGACAACATCGCGACGAGTCGAGTCCGATTGCTAACAGGGTGAAAGAACGAGCCGTGCTAACAGTCCAGATAGGTAGGTATACCCGGGGGGAATTGCTTCTCGAGGCAGGAGGTGCGCGGTGATGGATGAAGTGACGGAATTACTGTACCTGAGAGCTGGAAGTAGGCGGGCAGGTAGCTTCGGTACTCTGATTTGCGGGAAACTTTTTCTTTCCAGATTAGATCGGCATGGCAGCTTCCAGCTGGAGCAGTTTGGCAGGTCGGGCAGTGAAGTCCGAATCGGAGACTGTTCAAGTACTCTGCTAGCGCATATACTTCGGGACACCGCTGATCTGTATCATAAGTCGAGGTATTTCTGTTGCTGCGTGACTTGTATCTCGACAGATCCAGCAGCCACATTCACACTGTCTAACAACGTCATCACAGGCCGTTAAGTGTGGCTTGGGGGGTGTCCTCGATGGGGCGTACGCAGCAGTACAGAGAACTTGCGCTACGGGCGACAATTCGCCATAATTACCGCCGGTTGGTCGGCCATTCGTAATCCGTAATCCGAACTTGAACTTCACATCCATCGAATAAACTGCCATCGTCTTGAATGCCTGCTTCTGCGAAGTAGGTGGGTGGTACTGTACCTCGTCCCCTCCGTGAACCCCGACCTTGATCGTTTCCTTCTCTGTCCAACAGCGCAACTCCCTTGAGCTCCCATTTTTCTTCTTCCTCACCTGAAGTTTACCTGCCTACTTCATTTCATACCATTATCTTCACACGCATCTCACATCAAACCACATCGTCAAACTACGTCTTCTACTTGTCTACTACACTTTTCTCGTCCACCATGGCTTTCGAGAGTGCTGCGTTTTAGAGGGTGGCTGTCAATCGGATTACCAGGTTAATCGACGATGGCACCACCCTCGAAGATGCCATGCCCTGTTCCATCGTATAAGCAACTGCCCTGAAGAGTAAATCGTGCTACCCATCTACCTGTCTCCTCCTACCTCCCGCCTACCGCCTACTACTAACCAGAGACTCCCACGACACCATCACCCATCAACGCTTGGGGCCTGTAGCAATACCGCTGCTACCTCGACTCCAATCTGGACTCATCTACGCATTACTCCGCACACTCGCTATATTAACAGCCGTCGTGTGACTCCAGTCGGTGCAAGTTATATCTTCGCCTTCCCCGCCCGAGTCGCGTAGTCAAGAGCAGTCGGCATTCATTGAAGAGCCTTCATTACTGTATCGTGGAGCATCCCCGCGCCCGAGACTATGGGAATTCGAAACGCTGGTGTCGGTAGGGCATCGCGTGCTGCCGGTGCTGTCCCTCGTACTGCACAGGCTGCATCTCTGATCTCATCTACTGCCCCTTCCACTGCATCCACACCTCTCAACCCACAACACACCTCAACTCATGCTTCGAAAGTAGAGGACGATCTCGATAGAGAGATCGACAACCTTCGTCTCGATGCTCTCACTCTCGAGCCAGCTTCATCGGGTGGGCCGAAGCGTAAACAGGCCAAACAGGGGCCCTTTCGCTTCTTGGATCTGCCCGCCGAGTTACGCCTGAAGGTCTACGACTATCATTTTGTCAATACTGGACATGTGCTCGACTTGGACCCGGATAACTACAAGCGAATCCACCAGAAACTGGCCATCCTACGAACCTGCCGTACTATTTATAAGGAGGCGTCTTACTTCTTCTATAGTACCCATCCAGTTCGAGTTTTTCCCACTCACCCTGGTCGTTTTTTCAAGACCAAGAAGCCTCTCCTTGCCCGTCTCAAGCCTCGTCAAAGGGAGTGTATTAGTTCACTCGAGCTGCGACTCGGACCCGGCTGGAGCAAGCCTCCTCGTGGCTGGGAGGTCAACGCGGCATTAGGCCTCAGCCAATGCATCAATGTCACGAAGCTGAGCGTATTCGTGGAATGCGACCCTGGAAATGATATCTTCAGAGGTTTTCGCCAGCCTGGTGGATTCTATGAATCCTTCTCCAAGATGCTGCTTACCGGCATCCTCGAAGAGATGCCCTGGGTCGAGCGAGTCGAATTCGATGCCTGGTCCAGTGTGAAGAAGTCCGGTGCTCTCGTCACCGGCTTGATCGATCTCGTTACGTCGCGCGGCCTGAAGATTTCCTGGGGACCTGAACGTGGCTGGACCGACGCAGAAGAGGTGGAACCGCCACCGGTATCAAATAATTTCGCCCCTCTTGACAGCATTCTCAATACCACCAGTAACGTGTTGGTGCTGGCATGAAGAGCCAACGAGCGCGCTTAATGCGATTTCACAGCAACGAGTCGTTTCTGGACATGAGACGACCTCGAGCGTTGAAAAGCCCTTTTTACCAAGCTGTTATCTATACCTATACAGATTTTACGCGAGTCGTGGACTACGAATTTGATGCCTGATGAATGGATGCTTGATCGGTATTGCTGTCCTGTTTCGCCTTTTTGGGAGTCTTCTCTTTTTCTCCGGGTGCTACTCTCGCAGCTCATTCAGATCAATTGCTGGGAAATCGACTTATTCTACTCAATCCAAATTGTACATACGCCATGTAGTTACCATTGAAGATACCAAGTTGTTAACCGAGGAGTATTATTGAGACTGTCCGCCCTGAACTGTGAGTGCCGGTTGGCTGTGTGAATGGGAGATTTCACAGGTCATTTGATCCGTAATTGTAATCCGTAATCCGTACGCCGTTTCATACGGAGAACCCCACAACGCCGGCAGGGCTCTTATCGAGATACGAAATTCCGTATTTCGTACCTAAGGCGCTAAACCTGTAAATTGTATCTCTGCCGACAGATTCTACGACTGATCAAGACCCAACCTCGACTTTCTACCTCGACAACCACGCGTTTTTCATCCGACAATCTCACCTACAAATAGCGCATCACTGCCAGAAACTACACACCGCTTATATCGCATCCAACCAACAACACATTCCGCCCCCGCGCCGACAAAATGCCCCTCGACACCTCAACCTACGACCTAGCGCTCCTACGCGTCGACGGCCGCCGCTTCAACGATCTGCGGCACCTGCACGGGCAAATCCGGACCCAAGCCGCCGCAGACGGATCCTCGTACCTGGAAATCGGCAACACGAAGGTGATGTGTATAGTCGAGGGTCCGAACGAGGACGGCGCCAAACGGCGCACTCTAGCCGCGTCTGCCACGACGGTGTCGGGAGGTGCGCAGGGCGCTGATGTCGCCGTGAGTATTGTGATTGGGGGGTTCAGTGGTGTTGATCGGAAGAAGAGGGGTCGGAATGATAAGTATGTTGATTTTCTCCCTTTTTTCCCCTGGAGACCTGGTATCGGGGTTGGTTCTGTTGTTTGCCTGTTTGTACCAGCCCGCACCAGCCCTTTCCGTTTGTATAAGAGCCGGTCGCAGTACAATCTGCGCCAGTTCTATTTCGTCTGGCCTCAGCCATAACCCTCATATCTGAACAAGCTAACCGCCCCCCAGACGCATCCAAGAGCTCCAAGCAACAATCGCCAAAGCCCTCGCGGCCAACCTGCACGTAAACCTCTACCCGCGCTCAACAATCAGCATCTCAATGCACGTCCTCTCACAAGACGGCTCCTTACTCGCAGCCCTCATAAACGCCGCAACCCTCGCCCTCGTAGACGCCGGCGTGCCCATGACAGACTACCTCGTAGCCTGCACAGCAGGCAGCACATCCGCGCACGCAGCCGGCGACGACAACGCAGACCCAATCATCGACCTAAACACGCAAGAAGAGCAAGAGCTGCCCTTCCTCACCATCGCGACGCTCGGGGCGACGGACAAAGTCGCCGTGCTGGTATGCGAAAGTCGCGTTCAGATCAGCAGACTGGAAGGCTTGATGGCGCTCGCCGCGGACGGATGTAGGTCGATGCGGAACTTCGTGGACGAGGTTGTTCGCGAGAAGGGACGCAAGATGGTGGAGGAGGGCGCGATCGAGAAGGGAGCCAGTATGGGGATGGATATAGATGATGCTTGATTGAACATTCGGGCGCACTAAAAACAACACAAACAGTTGAATCTACCTACCTACCTCCTATTACAGTCACTCACACTTGGGGAGTTTCCCGGCGCAGCCGAATCCGAATTGAACGCAAAGCTGAACAGAGGGATGAATAGTAAGTTGATTTTTTATTATTATTGAATTATGGATCTGAAGCAACCTGCATCAAGCAATTCCCGCTAACAAGGCTGATGATTGTTTACAGTTCCTCGTGCTTGGGCGCCGACTCGGTAGCCACCTTGACAGGCTCTTCCATCTCACCAATGACTGCCTCGGGCAGTTTCTGCTTGGGACCTTCATTCATACGAATCGTGTCCATCCAACCCTCTACACTGGCGGGACTGAAATCGCCCACATATCTCCGCGACCAACCCCTCTTTGCATTTACAGCAACAACTTCGACCTCGTCCTTGAGCTCAAGACCCTTGAAAACAGGCGCAATCTCTTCGTTATCAGTGTGAACCTCGAACGCGGGGAAAACCTGACGTTTGGCCTGCGCGTGTTTCTGCGCAAGTTCTGACAAGCTGGTCAAGGCCTTCTGAGCAGTCTCGCCATGCGAAGCAGGGACAAAGGCCAGAATGCAGATACGGGCTTTAGGATGCAAGCATTCATTTGTCAGGACCTGGGAAGATGTGATGACAGGGATCGGAGCAGCAGCTTTAGTCGCTTCGGAGTTGGACTCGGTAGTTCCAGGCGCGTCAGTCGCCTCGGATGACGCTGATGTAGCCGTAGAGGTAGTTTCAGACGAAGCCTTGGATGCGCTGCCCTTTTTATCTTTTCCCTTTTTCTTGTCGGCCTTCTTGGCGTTCACGGGCGCCGGGTCGGGGTTCGGACTGCCAGCTTGTGACAAGAACTCGAGCATAGGAGCCTTCTTCATCTCCCCCTCATACACTAGACCCGTCTTCTCTCCACCGGGCAGTAAGACCAAAGTAGGGTAGGTCGTGATTCCAAACAAATCGACCGTCTCGGTGGCCTTATTCCTCACCTGCGCAAACGTGATAACATCCAGGAAATCAATAGCCAAGCTACGCAACAACGCGCTCGTAGTACCCTTCTCCGTGAACAGAATCGCCTTCGCAGTCTCATTCTTGTTCGAAAGGAACGCCTCAACATCCTTATCCGTGACGCGCTTAACATGGTTACTGATCTTATCCACGACAGCATCGACAATAGCCTTCGCAGATCGGGGTCCCTGGTAATCCTCGACAACAGGTTTTCCCTTCTTCTTGCCGGGGCGAACAATCTTGAGCGTCGGGAAGCCCTGCACACCCATGGCGCCACAGAGCGGTTTGTTCTCCTCCTCATCGCAGTTGACAGCAGCGACCTTGGCCAAACCATCGAGGTTTCTGGCGGCCTTTTCATAGGCGGGCTTTAAGTTTTGGCAGTGGCCACACCAGGGCGCATAGAACTCGACGACCTGGAGACATGGTATTAGCGACAATGAAATCGCGTTGATAGTAACTAGAAACTTACGGAGGTGTGGTTCGACTTGGCGATCAGTCGGTCATAACTCTTCGTATCGACTTGAAGAACGGGCGAGTTCTTAGTGTAAAGGCCAGCCTGCGCCGTAGGGAGGGCAGAGAGGAGAGCCACCGCAGCAACAGCCGCGGTGGGATTGAGGCTGAAGTAATGCATGATGCCGACTTTGAAGGCGAATCGTCTGGAGTCAGGGTCACGGGTCGTGCGCAATTGAGTATGAGTGAGGCGCAGATGTTGTTCTTCTTGTTGTGAGATGGAGAGTGAGAAGAATGAATGGAATTGGCACCAGAGACAGATATGCCCCAGCAGATATCCAGTAGCGGGTGACGACTTCCCAAAGACACAGCCAGTCACTTCCCGTGTTCGACGTGTGAAGGAAAGACCACGGTGGAAAGTCGAATGCGCCTTCCAAAAAAGAACAGGTAGCAATTGGCCCTCGGCACGCCGCCGCGACCGGGATGTCTGCTCAAAGTACAGCCTACTTACATAAGTTGCATTAGTAGCATATAGTATGCGTATATCCGGCAATAAGTCTCGGATTTAAGTGGCTATCGGGGCTCTTTATAGCCGTTCTGGACCCCAACTGCTGTCGTCACACCCGTTGGCGCTACCTTCCACGATGGAGGGGCATCTTCCGGAAGAGACGGCCATTCTTTGCCCATGCATCAATTGAGAGGACATTTACCTCAGTTTTTCTGAATTTCTCAAATAGTGTCTGTTTAACTTATGAAAAAGAACATCAGCTTCGAGCAATCTGTTGCTGCGTATCGTGGCTTCGTTCTATCCTCATAATCCAGCGTATCCCATTCATCCGAGCGCTTTCAAGTCCATCCTGGAGAAGAAGGTCCTCTTCCTTTACAACCGTATACCTACAATTCGGTGCAGACTCAGTATCTATCACCATGCCGCCTCCAACAATCGCAATCCTGGATGATTACCAGGAGCTTTCCAAGGGTCCCTTCGAGCGACTACGCACAGCCGGGTATGAAGTGACGACATTTACTGACACTCTTCTGCCGTATAACCATCCAGATACGCCCCAGGAGACTAAGGATGCCTTGGTTAAGAGATTGGAGCCGTTCAATATCATCTGTACGATTTTCCTACTTTCTTCCTCGGGTCAGATCTAACTCTTGCAGGCACCATGAGGGAACGGACGCCATTCCCAGCAGAATGTGAGTATCTCGGTCGCCCGCTACTTTCCCACATGTCGATAAGATTGCATAAAAGCAGCATCATCTCAAATTCCCGATGTAGTCTGTAAAGCAAACAAGCGTGCTGACATGTGACGATGAAGTGATCAATCTACTTCCCAACATGAAGTTGCTACTTACGACGGGCATGCGGAACGCATCAATCGATGTCGAGGCCTGTCAGGCTCTAAATATACCTGTCGTGGGCACAACGAACAGCAATCAAGTTGCTGGTCCTGACAGCACCACACAGCACTGTGTAGCCTTGATCTTAGATCTGGCTCGGGGCATCTCTCGGGACGATGCTACCATGAAATCTGGGGGTTGGCAGACGAAAAGCGCCGTGGGACTACCCGGAAAGACCTTCGGCACGGTCGGTCTTGGTAGACTGGGTGTCTCGGTCTCCAAGATCATGCACACGGCCTTCGGTATGAAAATCATTGCTTGGAGCGAGAACCTGACACAGGAGGTAGCGGACGAGAGAGCCAAAGCCGCCGGATTGCCCGTACATGACGCGAATGGCACCAAGACCTTCAAGGTTGTCAGTCGAGACGAGCTGTTCAGCACGGCGGACGTGGTGAGCATCCATCTCGTTCTCTCGGAACGATCAAGAGGTCTTATCGGCACGAACGACCTGAAGAAAATGAAGAAATCGGCATTCTTGGTGAACACTTCACGAGGGCCTATCGTGAATGAAAAGGAACTCCTCGAGGCCGCGAAGAAGGGGCTGATTCGGGGCATCGGACTCGACGTTTATGACCTTGAGCCCCTGGCTCAGGATAGCGAGTGGCGTACGGTGAAATGGGGAGAGTCGGGAAGAAGCGAGGTTGTCATGACGCCTCATATGGGATATGTTTCGAGTGACAGCATTGAGAATTGGTATGAACAGCAGGTTGATAGCATTTTGCGCTGGCGAAGGGGGGAGACTCTGGCGACATTGCTCACTTGAGACTCAGAAATTCAGGAGACTGAATTTTGTTGTTCCGTGAGAAACGGGATGTACGGAATACTTGAGAACCTGCAAACACCTGAAGCTTTTGGACCGTAATCTGAAGTTTTTGTCCGTAAAGTGTATCAAACGGAGTTTTTCTTTCGTCCGTTTAGTAGCATTACGTAATGGGAACATCCTTACATGTGACTTGGCGGGGTATTCTCTCGTTAGCGGGCTAATTATGCTGGAGTCCCTCGACCCGACATGGATCATTGGCAGACCCCCGATTACTCGTAAACTCACAACACCTTCAACACTGCGTGATACTAATAGTTCGCGTGTTTATTCTCATTTACATCTCACGGCTCAGCAGACAGAGTGCATCTTATCCGTGTACTATTCTCGGCAGACTCCGGGCACTTGAGACACCAAACCATCCGACCCGGCAGCTATCATTCTCAGAGCCATTTCTTGACCACCGTATCGACCCTCTCATCATCATCATCATCATCGTCATCGTCGTCATCACCTCTGCTCGGTTCACTTCCGCTCTGAGAAGATGGCGTCCAGTATCCCGCCCAAGCTGAAGTCGGTGGGCATCACACCTTTTGTTGTCCGTGCTATTCAGCTGGAGAGCGCAAGACCGGTCATTTCCTACTGGTGTACGATATCTCCCTGACGAGAATGTGTCTGGCTACGGAATAGTTGCTGACTGGCACAGGTTACTACTGGGCTGTGCAACAGATCTTGAAAAGTCAGCTCCATAATGCCGACCAAGATTGTCTCCAGTTCACCACCAATATTATGGATAAGTTGGAAGAGGTGTGATCTTGCCTTCTCTCCCTCTGGTATCGAGCATTGGAAGTGAAAGCTCTGGACGAACGCTGACCTGTTTGCATCTATAGATGAAGACAACTAACGCTGATAATGATACTATTTTGGATGATGTTGCCGGTCAGGCATATGTAGAGCAGTTTGCTCAGGAAACATTCGACCGGGCACTGAGGCCGTTGAAAGCCAACAAGGTCACACAGTCAGCCACCCCTTGACCCCTTGAGCTCTTAACCCCTTAATGTCTTCTCGTTTTAAATACCAGCATCATGCGTGGGTCAGAGTGACTAACATCGACGACCTAGACAAACTGCCACAACATTCGAGGCTGCTGCTACATTTTTCCAGCTCGTTAATATCTGGGGTCAGCCCGAACCGGAAACGCAGGAAAAGATTAAGTACGCCAAATGGAATGCTGCGCGCATATTGAAAGCCATAAAGGAGGGCAAAGATCCGAACGAGTCGAATCCCAAGCAGGAAGAAGCTCCATTGGAAGAAAGCAATACACAGCTGGATCCAAACGCGCTGGAGGCGGAGTTGGTCGGCCCCCCTCAATCCCTACGCACTACGGTAGAGGAGGTTCCTGACGACGGAGGCGTGTCTTCTCATGGCCGAAACTCAAGCTATTCCCTAAATGCTGCCGTTCCACCAGTCTCGGCTCCAAACTCACCCCCTCTTCCGAGCGTACCAGCACCAGAGGCGGTATCCCCTATCGCGCCTCCTGACGTCCCATCACGGGAGCCAGGAAGCTATTTCCCATCCGCTGCAGAAGCCGATCAATCTCCCCTCGACTTGCCATCTACTACCGGTATGCCGCCTCCTGGTCCCATCAGTCACGACGACTTCGGATCGCCGCCAGAGATCCCGAGCCCTAGTTCACATCGTCCATTAATACCCCCTCCATCCGAGAGCTTTGGTTCACCCGGTATCCCATCGTCTTCCCAGGACTACTATCATCAGCCTCCACAGCATCCGGGGGCACCCTCAGCACCTTTCCTCCCTCCTCAGCAGCACTACCCTCCGCCGCAAGCTCCCTCGGCACCACAAAGCTACCAGACCCCATACGTACCACCCTCGGCACCGCCGACGGTATCCCGTCCTCCTCCCCCTTCAGCGCCGGTGGTGCAACAAACTGGTGGCAACAGCGGGTCGACAGGCCCCTATAACTATGATGATATGGCCATCGCGAAAGCTCAGAAGCACGCCAAGTGGGCGATATCGGCGCTGAATTTCGAGGACGTTCCGACAGCTGTGCGAGAGCTACAGGCGGCACTTGCAACTCTGGGAGCCCAATAGGTGGTAAGATATGCTCATTGAAGAACAAATTTGTAATCCGATTCAGTCTTTTTCCAAAGAGAGAAGAATAAATACCAATTGAGGAAAAAGAGGGAAAAAACATCTCATATGAAGCAGCATTGATTGTGATTCGTAAGCATCGAAACGTGTGTGTCGGTGTAGGCAGCTACCTGTCTACGTCGTCGCCTCGTCGCTACGCTCGAAAGGCCCTGACGTCGTTGATGATGATATCCTAGACTCGAGATCGTAGAACCGCGTAGAAGATCGAGACCCAGATACTGAACGGTAATCCGTCTGCTTGCTTACATATCTCATATCAACAAAATGGTCAGTAATCAGATGAAAAACTTCAAGCACCAGGCTCGTCCTTTTATCCATCGACCGAGACTACCTAGGTATGTCGACATTGATTAATGATCGCAGAGAAGATGCCCTACCAGTGCAAGTGTGAGAATTATTAATCTGGAGCCTCGGTAGGTAGCATGGAGCTAGAACCGGCTCGCCGCTAAAGGACGGCTAGGGAGAATGGTGGTCCTCCCTATCCAAGGTACCTACTTGATACTAGGCAGGCATAGTATTTCGTAGATGTTGGCAATGCCGCGCAGATATTTTGTATGACAAGGACTGTCTAAGTTGAGATGAAGTGAGATTGAGCGTACCGGATGAAGGGGGAATGTGCTTGATATGCCTCCTTTAATCCGTGTTGTTTAATATACTGCCTAAGAGTTTTACACTCACGAGAACGTAATAAGTCACGGCAACGTTCGATGGCTATCACAGTCGAGATGTTGTGACTGGTAAACGGGCAGCGAAAAGGGTCGTCTCATTGAACAATCGACGACAACACTTCGTGCCGAACATCAACCCTTGCAGTCGTCGAAGTCCCTCCAATCAATCATGTGATGCGCGAGATTCTAGCCACATGATGAGAGACGCATGCGCCAGTCCACGGCACAAGGAGGGGAGAAAAAGGCCGACAACCTCTTCACCCCCGTATCCCCGATACAAGCAGGATTCAAGGAATGCCTCACTAGACGGCAATTGCCTCGTTACATAATCGATGTACCTACATATCCCAAGGGAATAGGAACATTAGGAAGATCTGGACGAGATTCACTAGGTAAGTGATCGCCAACCGAATATCTGATTCGATCCCGCAGGAGTTGATTGGTAATAACCGACCAACCAACCAGTCTACCTAGATACCAGCCTTTCAATCCAAGATGGTGATGTACGGATCATTCCGTGTAGAATATTCGGTATAGAACCTTGATGTCGCACGCACGCAGTCAGATAGATCGTGGATATCGAATTCGATCATTTCACAGCCCTACGAGCGCGATTCTGAGGGCCCACACGTGGCTTGACTGCATGGCGTATGCAGGGTTATGTAATGGATCCACCGTTTTTCCATTCTTAGCTTCATCCGAGGTTGCTTGGCGAGGGGATCCACTTAGCACGTAATCCGGAGTGGATCCTCGGTTCGCTGGATGTGGGGCTTGCCTAGGCAGATGCAGAGGAAGGAACAAACTCAATTGCTTCCACTTCTTTTCCATCTGAATTGAAGTCGGTCGACTCACCTTGATGCGAAACGGGATTACAGGTAATGGTCCAGCCTCGGACTGAATAGGTCAGCTTGCTGAAACCTCGGATGACACGCGACCAGTTTCTGTTAATTTACACTTCCGGCACATTACCATGGCATCGGGTCATAGCAACGCACGGAATACTACCTTACTTGAACACCTAGGTAAACAAGACGTTGCTATGACGATAGGACGCCTTCGAATTATCCCGTAGTAGCCGTCCATATACTCCGTTCCAGATGGCTGGAAATACGGCGACCTTCAATTAAGTCTCTGTCGTCAGTCGTTACTCGCCGGTTCATACCCGTGGGTCTATGATAGGTGCACGAAGTCTTCGCTCGAATACTCATATGACAAACCGTTATACCAACCGTCTCGCAGGCTATGCTATTTACATATGCGCAACTCCGCAGTATAGTCTTTCCAGTCGTATCAGCTGTCAAAAACAGCTTCCTGTGCTCCTTTTAGATCGAGTCTTGAATCACGGATTATCAAAGTCGAACTACGACTAGCACTTCGTAGCTTGCGGCAAACACTTGCATCTAGCGTGCTAACAGACTCCCGGTCCGGTCGTTTCCAGGCTTCATAGTCGCTAGCTAGGAGGTAAGAAGCCTAGGTGCTTCTTTATTCCTGGCCAGATCTGTACGGGTTCGACGACCTCGCTTGATGGTTGGTTGGCACGCAGAATGAACACGCTCCTCGACAGATCAAGTTTCCGGTTCCGTACAGATCTCACTTCCATGACTGACTGACCCTCGGAGCAGAGTAAAAGTCTGAGCAGGTCTCCCTGCCTTCTTATCGAATGACCTCTTGTCGACTATACACTCGTCCTCACCGTATCTCTCCTGACTCGGTTTTCTAACAATAGCAAAGCGACTTGTAACATGCTAACCCGTGCTCAACTCTCATGCCCTCCATCTCATCGATCCCCGCTAATCCGTATTCCCTAGACCCAGACTTGCTATACACTACGCCGTAGCGTCGACTCCGAGCAGTGACTATTCTGATGAGTAATTAATAAATGCGGCCTGCTAATGCCCACTTGACAATTCCCACAGTCCACTCCTATTCGCCGTCCGCGTCTCGTCCATGTCGTCTACGGAGTTCCGCAGCTGAGTAGCTTCACTTCTTCCCCTACGGAACGACATTGTCTGCGGAGTTGAATACCTACCCAACTAGTTTCGTTCGATTCATAATATCTTGCTCAGTCAGGAATTTCTATTTTCAAAGAGAGGGCACCTATGCGCTAGACATGGCCTCTGGTTGGTCCAGCTCCCTCTCCGTCGTCGAGGGCCGCTGGTCCGAGATTGCGCCCACCGAGAAATTCTCCGGTTTATCAGCATCGCATGAGTTCCCGTAGGCGCATTACACATCTTGTCACGACGTCGTCAATTGCCTAGGTAAGGTAACTAAACCACCACGTCATCCCTCGTCTTGCAAGCAGTGGATTCCCATCCCTCCCTCCTCCGAGGCATCTGTTAGCGTAGCGTTAGCCTATGACTCTCTGCTTTGCAATCCCATGGCTTGGGATCGACGGCTGTCGACTACGGGATACGCTCTTCGCAGTGTGTCTGTCCATGGAAAGAACTCGTTCGATCGAGGTCATACTCCCTCCCTCCCTAGTCTCCGGCACACCACATCTCGGATAACTAAGCCTAGTGCCATCACGCTTAGTGATGGGGAACGCGTGGACATGTTCCTTTCCTCCTTGTCGCAGTCGGGACCTCGTGCATATAAGTCGGCCGTGGAATCTCGAATTCCACTGCTCCATCATCATCATCAACAACACTCACATCTCACTACAACTCAATCTCCTCGACTTACAAGTCTTCAATCTCACACATCTATCCTCCTCACTTAGAGTCTCAGTCTTCACATCCATAAGACCTCTCATCACAATCTAATTCACATCAACACCATGTCTCCCCACGCTACCACCACCTCTCTCCCTAAGACCTACAAGGCCGCCGTCATCGGCAAAGCCAACGCCGCTCTCGAAGTCAAGGACGTCCCCCTAAGACTCCCGGGCCCAAATGAAGTCCTCGTAAAGGTCATCGCCTGCGGAGTCTGCCACACGGACGTCTTCGTCGCCGCCGGTGCCCTCGGCGACGTCTTCCCGCGTATCACAGGCCACGAAATCGTCGGCGACGTAGCCGCCGTCGGTGAAAACGTAACAAAGTTCGCTCCAGGCGACCGAGTCGGCGGTGCCTGGCACGGAGGTAGGTCACTCACCCCCCATCACCCTATCACTCACAACCAACACAAAAAACAAATCAACACAAAAAACAAATCAACACAAAAAAAAAAACTAACCCCAACCAGGTAACGACGGCTCCTGCCGCTCCTGCGTCCACGGCAACCACCAACTCTGCGACAACGCCCTCGTAACCGGCGTCTCCTTCGACGGCGGGCTCGGCGAATACGTCCTCCTGCGCGCGGAAGCAACCGCGCGAGTCCCCAAGGACATGGACCCCATCCAAGCAGCCCCCCTCCTGTGCGCAGGCCTAACAACCTTCAACGCGATGCGCAAGCAGCACATCGAGCAAGGCAACATCGTCGCCGTGCAAGGTCTGGGCGGACTGGGCCACATGGCGGTACAATACGCGAACAAAATGGGCTACCGGACCGTGGCGATCAGCTCAGGTAGTTCGAAGCGTGACTTCGCTGCTCAATTAGGCGCGCACGATTACATCGACACGAGCAAGCAGGATCTCTCGGCGACGTTGCAAGCCATGGGCGGAGCCGCGATGATCGTGGCTACGGCGCCGAACCCGAATGCGATCGGGGGTTTGCTGGGCGGGTTGCAGGCGGGCGGTAAGCTAGTCGTGCTAGCGCCCATTGGACCGGTATCCTTCGACACGACGCCGATGGTGATCAAGGGGCTTTCAGTCGTGGGATGGTTGACAGGCAATGCGCTGGACGCAGAGGAGACGATTGCGTTTGCGCAGAGACATGGTATCAAGTGTCTCGTCGAGTCGTACCCTCTAGCGGACGTCAACAAGGCGATGGAAGCTTGCGCGACGGGATCTGTGCGTTTCCGGGCTGTTGTCACTATGTAAGACGAATAGGTATATGTAGCTGCGATTTGAGGAAGGGGGGTTGTTTGGCGTTGGGGACGGATGGGATTGGTTTTGTAATATAGAATGCTGAAGATGAGCTGTAATGACTTTCATTTGTTATCTCTACCCTCGGATGCCATGATCGTGAAATGTTTCCCGTCGTCTTGTACGTTGTCGATACAATCAACGTATGAGCCGACACTCTCGCTCATCCCACATAACAGAATACTCAGGCGTTCGGTGCCTGCTCAGTTCCAGCACGGCATCGAACTTAACTCTAGACTGGGTCCCTAGTCTGTCCCAAGCCAACCGGTGAGATCGCCTACGCGCAAGAAAGATCCGGAGAGAATTCCATCCTTAGCAAAGCCCAAGGCTCCTCAAGAAGAGTACTGCTTCCTACCAGATACCGACATTCATGTTACTACGAGTAATAAGAATTCAAATCACGTTCACGAAATCAGGCTTCATAGTTGGTGTTTGACTCCTTTATTCATACCCTCAAGCTAACTTGCACCTGCCGGTCCACTATCCGCAGTCTTTGCTGCTTTCTCCACCACGGGCAACTGGTTGGCATCTTCAGGGGAAAACAAGGACACGCCGCGAACGGCAGAGCCTGCGCACTGGGTTACCCCACCCAGGAGGGACTGCGAGTGTGGAAGAGGCGGATTATTGCGGAGGGAAGAGGGAGGGGAAGGAAGTGAGTCGGGAAGGTGCTGAAAGTGTTGAGATGGGCGTTGGGAAAATATATTAGGGGTTGAAGATGCCGCGCCAAGAAGGGCGTGAGTGGAGGATAGCGGAGGAGGAGAAGCGCACTTGGAGGGGGGAATATTCTCCTGATCCGACTTCAGCCGACTTGCAACCTCGTCAGTAAGCTCGTTTAAACGAAGACTTGAAGACGTCGTCCCATCACCACCGCCTTGTTGTCCCAGCTGTTGATCTCGAAGTTCCAATTCCAACATCACCCGAGCGTAAACACTTTCAGTGAGAACCGTCAAAAACGATTCCTCACTGTAAAGGTCAGAAAAGTTAACAACGAGAGGTCAGAGCACAATGTAAACGTACCGAGTTTCCCATTCTTCTCTAATCGCCGTCTGTATCTTGGTGCGGAGTGGCACTCTGAGGCGACGGATTTCGTCACGGAGGGTTTGTAGATCTCTTTCTAGGTTTCGGACTTTTTCTTGTAGCTTTCTATTAAGACGATAGTCACGTTGAGTGGCCATATGGTCGTAATGGCGGGGGGATAAGACGCGGCGAGACGACGACGATCTGTCTGTTTAGTAGAAAGTAGCGAGGACGTGAGCACAAGCTGGCGACGGCAAACCGGCTGTCTCGACTTACCGCAACGAGACGGAGAACGAAGCAGACGGACGGAAACGCAGGATCGCGGAGAGAAAATGAAGGCTAAGATGAAGCCAGAGAACGAAGCTCAGACTGAAGAGAACGATCGGGGAGAGAGAATGAAGGCGAAGATGTGTTGGATGTGTTGGTGTTGGTGTTGGTGTTGGAGCATGATGACAAGAAAGAAGACCGCAGTGAAGGGAAGAAGAGACGGGTATATATGCAAAACGTGTCGGCGGTTCCCACTTTACTCTCTGGCGACAATTACACTGTAGATAATTGGGCCTTCGACTGCAAACGCGGACCGTGTGCCTGCTGCATTCACACATTATCGCGTCACAAGGTCATGTTTCTGTTATTTGTGACTTGTCGTTTTGCAAGAACATCACAGCAGTGCTGGCATGCAGGAGGCTTCGTTTTACATACAAAGGAACATTGCAGCAGTGCCGGATATGCAGGAGTCGGAGTTCCTACCCATGGTCGACCACGTACTTCGTACTCGTACTGATATGGGGGCGCAGTATTCCTGTCGTTCTTTTGCTGGACACTTAATTGTGTTGATACTGTCGACTACTCGTACTGCGATTCACGGGCACAATTACTTGTAGTGGAGGACCAAAAAAGCGAGGAGATTTCAAGTAGTATCGTGGGCGGTCGGTATCTCGAGATGTCCAAAGGAAGAAGTAAGTGTACGGATTAATCCGTACAGGCGAGAGATTTACTCGTATGCTAGAATACTGCCGCCGTACGTACAGACGGGCGCACCTTCCCACCTCTTACTACTCGTACTTCACTACCCCTCTCAGTACCTGCCGCCCTTCCAACAGGAGGAATTTGGAAATGACCCATTGTGACTGCCGAATGCAGTTGCAGGTTGCAATCTTTTGCTGCAGACCTTGGGTTTCGTACGTAATCTCGTCAAAAAAAGCTCGCGTCACATTATTGGACCTCTCTCGCCTCTTTCACTGCATTCACATTCCCGCCAGCGAGCGCCGTTTAAGTGATGACGTTCGGCAAGCTGAACCAAACGCGGTGCTGCTGTGAGGGGATTACCCGATTGGAACGGCCGTCTTCCGTCTCCCGCCTTCCCGCAGCCAGCCCGACCTATTACGGAGACCAGTACGGAATACCTTTACACGTACTCGTACACAGCGTCATCGTAGTATTCCGATGATACACAAGAAACCACTAAGAAGGAAACTCCGCCCAAGCCGCATCTTCGCAGACGCAGCATTGTGCCTGGGCCGATCAACCTCGCCGCGAAAGGCACCAATAACGTTCCCGCGCGGCCAGTACTCGCAGGCCAGGAACCACCCACTCGTGCCACAAAGCCGCCGTCCACACCCCACATCCGTCGTGTCCTTCCAGACCAGCTGCGTGAAGTGACCCGTCTCCTCGCTGAAACCGGGTCTGCGGTAATTATACTTAGCGCCCTCGTCACCCCAGGCCTCGACGCTCGCCGTGGCGTTGGGGAAGCCAATGGCGATATTCTCGCCGTACGGACCGCCCGAGTGCGCGAAGCGGCAATCGGGATCGCGGGCGAGGTAGTCCGTTGCGAAGGCCGCGAGGGTCTTGTTCCAGACGACGGAGGACGCGTTGTGTGCTTTGCGGTAGAAATTCGTGCTGTTGAGGATGGCGGAGGTGAATTTCGCGTCGTTGGTGAACTGGGGTACTTTGCTGGGGATCGGCGGCGCCACGGTGATTGTTACTGTGGTTATGTGTTGTGCGGAGATTGGCGTTGCGAGTATGAGGAAGGTTGTGACGATGATGATGAGGATGTGCAGGAGGGGTACGAGCCTGGAACGAGGGCCATGCTGCGCCATCATGTCCTGTACGAATATGTAGATGCAAGTGACTCGATGCGTAGACTGCCCCTTTTCTTGTTGCGTAAAAGTGTCTCGTAGGCCTAATATCGGCTGATCTTGATGCCGATTGATCGTCGATGGAAACTGCTGCGATACGACAACGGCATTTACATACCTACTCGTAGAGACTCACTTACCCTACCCCTTTTGTGCTTCTACTCATACTTACTTACCCTTGAAAATAGACACCCAGAGAGCTCAAGGTAAAAATTCCAAAACTTCACTCTAAGCGCTTCGTTTCAACAAGCACAAAGAGAGTCGTTACGCCATGCCCTGGATATTGACGCCCACGATCGACGCCGGCGCTTAATTCCGGGACGAGACGACATGCAACCACTTAGACCGGTTGGCGCCGGGTCTTCTCCGCTTTTACCCGATGATTCGCTGAACAATTGACGCTAATCATGCATGCCCATTATGTAATAGACTAACTAAGCCGAGTCCGTCGTAGACCAGTAAGCCTCCTGCGAGTCCAGACTCGACAGTTTAAACTCCCCTCACTTTAATTGAATTCGCGGACGCGCCCCCATTCTAATGGGTAATTTTACCCTGACCGCGTCGCTCCCTTGAGGCACCAGTACGGATTACGGCCCTCCGCTACGCGATGCGGACTTGGTGCCTCTCAGGGTAATTCTTTGGGTCGGACCTGAAGGGACGTGGTCTTAATACTAGCTGTCTGGAGGACGTGGAGCCTGTGTATTCCGTATGGCTTCGTCCAATTGAAACAGCAGAAACATGCATTATTCACTTATGTCAACATCAGAGGCCCGTATGAGCGTAATAATGTCCTTCGGACAGACAGGCAAGTTTGTAAGTTGTCAATTTAGTCTTAGATGCATGTACAAATATGTTTTCATTAAGAATGTGAATAGTCATGTCACTATGCGTATCCCGACGCCTTACTGTGTCAGTTTCTGCTGCCCAGCCGGTGCAGGAAAAGGACCGTTCTCAGCCAAAGGGAAGTTCGGTGTGCCATCCTCGTTCCATGTGAATCGCTGTATCCGAGCAGTACGATAGAGATCGGCCGGTGGAACAGGTGTTGTGAGGGCATGATAGACTAAGTAATCCTCAGAGCCATCGGGCGATGTGATGAAGGAGGCATGGCCGGTGCCGTAGACCCCGGCGGTCGGGTTCTGCCGGAACTTACAGCCCTTTGTATGTTTCTTCCAGGACCGAGGGTGCATGGGATTCTTCCCGACGAGCTCTAGCATTCCCAAGCAGTAGAACGGCGTATTGACCCGGGCAGCAGAGTAGATGATGAAGTTCTGTCCCGTCTTGGGGTTCGTGAGCTGTTGCGGTCCTTCGTTTGTTGCAAGTCGCGTACGTCTCCCGTGCTGGAAAACATGTGATCAGCTTTGGGGTAATAAAGGGGGATGTTGTCAGATAGCATGGGGATAGGGGTTCCGATAGCACTTACGGGAACCTGCTCCCAAGGTTGGTCTGGCACACTGATGATGCTGCGCTCTAGGAATGTCGAGTTGACAGTATATGGGTTCGACATCTTGGTAATGCAGAGATTGGAGGGCCAGGCCGAGTACTTGTACTCCCAGCAAGAGTAGACATGATATAGCTGGTGGTCATACTGGAAATATGTCCCATCAATGGCAAATTGATCATATGTGTCGAGCATGGGCTTCAGCGCATAATGGGCGGTCCATGGATCCGGGCCGTCGGCAGCTAGTACGAACATGCGATGATTCACAGCCTGCGCGAATGTTCAGGTTAGTCTCTGTACTTGTAGTCTACAGAGAAGCCACGCTGATTTTCACGTACCGGGCACTCAAAGGGGCAGCTGGCCTCCAATAGGGGTATCGGTTTCTCGCCGTCCGAAGTAGCCGTGAAAATCGCATACCACGACCCCGAGATGTTGTGTATCTCCGGTGCCCATAAACTCGTTGACCAAGGTTGTCCAGACTCGGGATCCGGATTGAAGATGACTCGTGATTCTGCGTGGTCCCAGTTATCCGTGAGATATCGTGACCGTCTGAGCGTCACGTTGGTGTTTGTCGAGTACGTGAACAAGTAGTAGCTTTCACCACTGGGATCGGTGTACCTTGTCATGAAAGGGTCACCTAGATTCACAGTCATGACGGGGTTCGAGTATGTGGCATTGGTCGACTTGTTCGTTCCCACGACGGCGGGATCCCAGCCTGGAGATGTGCCGAGGTTAGGATCGAAGACTTGCGGAGTGACAAGATGGGCTCCGAGACCGAGTAAAAGGGGAACCGTCTTTTCAATTGAAACTCGTCTCATGATGCCTTTGGGATTGGGTATGGTAGAATCAACAAGGTCTTGGATTCGGTCTTTGCGCTACCAGTTCAGACGATGAAGGACGATCTGGCTGAGGAGAGAGGGCAGGGCGGGTATCACATAAAGCAATGGAATCATGAAGTGCAGTAATAGTGAGGGACAACGTAGTACATGATCGCAGTCCATAGAGAGAGGTATGCTAGGTAGAGATTGGCTGTGATGGATCATGCTCGATCAGTTCAGCTTCAGGAATTCTGTCCCCCCGCGAGATGTCCCTCCACGTGCTTTAATGGTGGTGATCTCGGCATCGGGAGAGTGGGCAGGATCTGGGAAGAAGCGACGAGAGGGCTTTGTGTCATTGTTACGCCTGTCATGCCGCAGGAGCTGAATACGCAAAGTCTATTGCGGATGGATTATTCGCAGTCTCGTAATCTTCGAGGCTATTTCGCGACGGCAGCAGCGATGCCACCTCTTATCGAATTGCGGAATACCTAGGAAGTCGAGACGTGGAAGGTTTGGACCTCCGCCCCCGGACCCGGCCTGGCACTACTGGCATCCTGCTTCGATCCATGTGCCTGACCCGGATGCTTGGTTCTTCGGCCTGTGCACGTTAAGCAGCTGTCTTGCCGCATGCGGCATTGATTTCCGGATAGTCGTATCCTGGGAATAGACAAAAGATGAAGATTAGTTACGGTATTGCATTGAGCAAGTCGACTCTCGAGTATCAACTCTTACTGGCGATCAAGCAAGCGACGAAAGGCAGTCAATTTTGAGACTTCATAAAAGAAGAATCTCTGGCAAGTCAACAAGCAGTAATGCGTAATCCGTAGTATTAACAACAAGACCTACCACCCGGCTACCTCAGTAGGTACATTTCCGTAGACCTTTCTTGGATCGTCGAAAATAAAGTGTGTTCATGCTAAATAACATGGCATCACGGAATGCCTTGTTTTCGAAGAGAACGAGGGTTGTTTGGTCGGGTGAGGTTTGAGTTTCCTATTTGTGTGTGGATTACCTGCCAAAGTGACGTACAGTATTTATACTCAGGGAAGGTACTGTGCTTGTCCCACTGATTACCCCGGATCACGGCTTCCTTGTACCACCTGAATTGCCCAAATGTGGTGAGGGGACAGTATCTAGAGGAGACTTTCGTACTGTATTCTAAACCTTCTGCCAATTCACAAAACGCTAATGAATTTCTCGATACACACAAATTGCAAAGCGCCAGACTCCGATGGGGAATCGTATACCAAACAAAAACAAACCAGACTACTAATCAAATGAGCGACATGAATTCTTCGTGCCTTGCTTTCAGTGAATTCTTCGTGTCGATCGGGCAAGTCGGGAAGATGAAAGAGACCTCGCATAGCTTCCATCTCCCGTGCCTTCGAGAGCACCGAGACCACGACTGCTGCTGCTCGACGCATTTCCGCCAAACGAAAACACTCGGATACCTCCATCCGACATTCCCAGTATGGCAAAGTCTTCTCCTACCAGAGACGCCATGATACCGAACGCATTGGGGAAGAATATGAACTTCTTACCGTCGCGTGTGATGTGTAGTCCCATGTCGTCTGTCACGATGCGATACGGATACCTTCTGGGCACCCGAGTGGTAGACGTGTCGTTGAGGGACCGGGCGCCGTACAAGGTCATCACATAGTCCTCGAAGCGGGAGTCGAACCACATCTGCATCTGTGTTCCGGGCAGTCCCTCGACTTTTATCACCGGATGCTGCTCGGATTCTTTGCCCGTCTCCATGTCGTAGACCTTGAGCACCCTGTCATAGCGCCCATATGACACCACGCGTCTTGAATCGAGGGAAACCGCCACGTTGAACGGCGTATGATCGACTTCGATTGTTTGCACCAACTTCCAGTTGCCTGCGTCTGGCGTCCCTTGCTGCCATACCAAGATTCTCTTGTCTTCTCCGCACGTCACGAGACGTTCGCCGTCAGGTGAAAATGCAACACCCGTAGCGTACTCGCCATCGCTGTTATGAGTAAGTCTGGCGACCTCTTCGTTGTTACTTCCTATCCTCCATATCCGTACAGTCCCATCATCTGAGGCAGACGCCACGTATTCTTCGTCGTGAGACCAAGCTGCGCACCTGACCCAGTCGTCATGACCCAGGAACTTGTTCACGATAATTCCAGATGGAACCTTGCAGACGCCCACCGTCTTGTCGGCAGAACTGGTGAGCAGCATTCCACCTGTGGGCGAAAATGTCATCGAGTATAAACTTCTGGAGTACCCGAAGTCTACCTCCTTAATGACCTCGCTCGTCTTGATGTCCCAGAGCTTCACGTGCCCGTTCAAATGCGATGTCGCCACTCTCCGCCCATCCGGGCTAAGAGCCATCTCATTCACGGGCTCTGTTGTCTGAGACTGTTTCCCGCAATTTTCATGGTTTTCAAGCTCCCAAGCCCCGGCGTACCACATATGCACAGCGAAATCGGTCGATCCGGTAGCGATGGACGCGCCATCAGGGGAGAATGCGGGCGAGAATATGGTCTGTGACGATTGCGACGTTGCGTTCCCTACCTTGCGACCAGTTTTCATGTCCCAGATTTCGATGCAGTCTTGCGTGCAGGACGCTAGTAGCGACCGTGTTTCGTTCGGGAGGAAAGACACCGAGTTGATTGCAGGAAGACCAGTCGCCTCGATCGTATGAAGGGGACCACGTCCTTCCGAGCCTACCTGCCAAACCCTGCCAATGCCATCGTCGGAGCCTGATGCTATTAGCTTCGAGTCGGCCGAGAATGTCACGCAGTTGATCGGCGCGCTTCCACCCTTGAATACATAGAGTGGCTTCGGACTGTTCCTCAGTTCTCTCCGATCCACGGCAAATTCGGCATTTCCCTTCGACGAGGCGGTGTTTTTCGTTGAGGACCGCTCTTTCATCTTCTTTGCATTTGTCTGCGGATCTGCTTCTTTACAAATGCTGTTGATACTCCAGACTCTGACTTTTGCGTCGTCGGCTCCAGTGGCTAGAAACTGACCGTCTGGCGAGAATACCACCGACCGTATAGTCTCGTCGTGGAGAATAATCTCAGGAGATAGCTCTATGCCGGCATCCTTCAGCTCAGCGTTGTCATCGAGCCCCTTCATGTCCCAGATGTCTACACTGGAGGAACTCGCCACAGCTAACCTTCTGGCATCCGCCGAAAATGCCAAGGAGTTGATGGAATTGGAATAATTCAACTTCTTGAGCAGCCGGCCGGTGTTTCCATCCCATAGCGTGACCAAACGGTCTGATCCCGCTGCCACCACGCCGCCCTTCGATGGGCCTCGTCGGTTTGAAAAGGCGACAGAGTGTATCCAGCCCCCTTCAGCCACCAGCTTGTGTTGGGTCAGCCCGGTCTCAACGTCCCAGATGCGCACTGTTTCGTCGTCAGAGCCCGACGCAAGTAGTCGCCCATTTGGTGAAAATGCCACGCTGCGGGTCCAATCGTCGTGTCCCAGAAAGACGCGCGCGTCACGGCCCCAATGCTGATGCGTGGGCGTTAGCATAGACAATCCCGGCAGTGTTTTGCCGATCCAGAGGCGCCGGATGAGACTTTCTTCAGGGCAGAAGAGCAACGTGTTGTGCACCGGAACGCCCGCTGCGGTCTGCGTGGATTGGTGCAGATAGATGAAGAGCAATGCATCGCGAATCATGGCCTGCACGGTCGCTGGTGGTGGTGACTTAGCCTTACGTGCCTCTTCTCCTGGCCTAGGACACATCGCATGTTGGAGGCGTAAGTCTACCTTTCGAAGCTTGGCAGCAGCAGCAGAGAGTTGACTTCGCAGAATAAGCTGCTCGATCCATTGCAAGAAGTGGTTGGCAAAGAACCAGTGGAGCTTATCTTGAACATCAGTGTCTCGAGACAGGTCTACTATCTGGCCGAGGTGTGTGATCCAGTGTAGAAGGGAATAACTTGTCTCGGCTCTCGCAGTTCCCGAGCTCCTGCCTAAGGTCTTTCCAAGGTAGTTGAGGCATTCCTGGGCGAGCTTCGAATGCCCTTTGGATGTGCTTGATTGGTCGAGTAGGTGGCTTCGAGCGTACGTCTTGGCAAAAGGATGTAGGAACCAGATCTTGCCTTCAATCTCGCGAAGGAAGGCGGAACACTTGCGCAAGATATTCCTGATATCAACCCACTTGCCCAGTCTCACGAGACTTTCGAGCTCATCCACTTGTATGGGCCCGTGCAGAAGAGCCATGTTCGAGATGACCTGGATGCAAAGGCCCCCGTCCCCACGCGGCAGGCGACGGAGGCTACCATGCACGTACTCGTACAGTTCTGCAAGACTCCCGTGTGCTTTAACGTCATCGACTACATCCATGGCGTACCACACCTCATCAGCCCGTAGAGCTGCACACACTACATTCACCCATAAGTAGTTCCTGAATGGCTGTTTGCAAAGCCCTTCCACCACTGCGTTTTCCAGCTCGCTGTCGTAACGCTTCTCGATTGCCAGTTCTTTCACTCTCGCCTCGATATAACTGCTTTGGATCGAGTGCGAGTCAAAGGAACCACTCCGGAGATCGAGGTGAAGGTAACCTTTCTGCTCTCCTGCTCCACCATGAAGCGCTTTTATGAATGTATCTTCACTGTCTAGGGAGACCAGCCATCGGATCTTGTTCGACATGGCTAGCGACTGGGTGATGAGGAAAGTAAGCTCTTCCATTCCCGGCCGATCGGCGTCTGCTGTATCAGTGAAGCATTGGTCAAGAGCGTCGACAATCAGATACGTCTCTTTGAGCTCATCGTCCTCCAGCATCTTGTAAAAGACAGCTGATATCGCGGGAAAGTCTCTGGGATGGTGGAAACTGTCGCGGTTGGTTAAAGCCAGCTGGTCTGTCAGGTGCCGTGCTAGCTTCGGCTGGGCTTCTAGCATGAGCCAGATGATGCTGCGGAGGGCGGCAGCCGGGTGGTTGTTATGCGGACGGTTATGGTCGAAAAAGAAGAAGGACAGCTGCCGCGAATCTTGCCATTCACTATGCACTTTGTCGGCAAGCAGCGCCTGCACTACACCCGTTAGGAGCATCGTCTTGCCCTGGCCTGGGCCGCCGGTTATGCACAGTAACCGGTTTCTGTCGTCGTCTTTGCTCCAGTCGCGAAACATCTTGTACTGAGGGGATGAGTGCAGCGCATGGTAAAATCCATGCGGAGGTTCTCGTGGATCGCACATCTGTAATCGAGGAATGCTGCGACGGGGGTCAACTACACCGAGTTTGTCAAGTGCCTCTCCTTGCAATGCTCCGTCTGACGGCTCAGCGTTTTCTTCGCCTTCATCTTCCGTTTTTTTCGGCTCAGAAGACGGTGTCGTTAGCTTCAAATCATCCCTGGCAGCGCTTACGACTCCCTCCAAGAGGGCCTTGAAGCGAACCTCATCGAATAGGGGCAAAGCGCGTTCTGCGGCCATCACAGTCTCCAACCCCCCGCGACGGAGCTTGTTCACGTTATATATCACATTGCTCGGGAGGCCGAAGTCCAGCGCGCTAAAGTGGATGCATACCATCGCCATTAGGTATGAAAGCACACTTTGGTAGAGGAAGACGATGGATTCCCGAAGCTTGGATTGTCCTTTGGTGTCGTTGCCTCCCTCATCGGCTGTCTCCTCGAGGAACATCTTTGAAAGGCGGCAGTACCACTCAATCCGCGAGATGACATGGAGAACACCAGCGCAGTCATCCTCGCTTGCTTCCATGGGGTTGAGTAGGACCTATTCACTACCGTTAGCTTCACTCTAGCAAATCGTGCCTCATTATGTCGGTAACCGACAGCGATAAGGGGTAGGTCAACTTACTTTTTCAGCAGCGTAACAGGCCGCAACCCATACCGGAGTGGCATCAGTTGGTGTCGACTCGATGCTACATCGGAGGACGTCTCGCAGCGATGTACCGGGGCTACTCGGCGCAACGTTGTTATCCGTGGGCAAAGCTGCCTGTTTGTCCCCTCCTTTGGCTAGCCAAAGATCTAGCATCTCCTCCATCTGAAATCCCCTTGCCTTGGACGAACCCGCACCATTCAGGTTGTTATGAGGGTCCGATTTTGGCCCTCGTGTTGAGGACTCGGGTCCGTTTCGCTGTGATTCGGAAGAAAGCACTGTCTCGTACCAGATCAAGAGACCCAGATTATCGGTTCGTAAGGTCTCGTAGACCTCATCCCAGAGCGAGTTCGATACCTTTCGGGGAATCGCTAGTTGCGGTTGTTCAGAGAGCATTTCTCGATTCTCACTGACGTTGGTGTGGTTTGACCCCCCCTTGTCCGGCGTTTTCTCTCCCTGGTCCGCTGATTCCCCTGGCTCATCTTGCGTCTGCGGAACCAGTCGTTCTGGTTGGCGAGGTGGTTTCTTGTCGATGACCGGAACAGAACGGCGCGGATCTGACGCTGCAAATGACAGTGAATCGTAACGCGTGCTTATTATGCTTGCTGCACCTTGCGATGGTGGAATATTGTCATGGCTGCCCGTTTTGGTTTTGAGGGTTCCGGGCATCGCCCATTCGATCATGCGCTTCACTGCCCTCGATCTCGACCCATCCGGCCGTCTGAAGTGGCCACCTTGACTGAAGTGCTCAGGCATCACGATTGCCAATACATATGGCTTCTAGCTTGCGATATTTTGACGAGTTGAATTTCCGTCTCCAACTGGTATCTATCGAGAAGCAGGTGTCATGTCTTTTAAATGGTGCCCAACGTCGTATTGCTCACAGCCTCAATATTACTCCTACAAGTACCTACCTTTCTGGACAACGTCGTATAAAGGACCAGTTCCTGGATTCCAGTTTGTTATGTTGCATGCCGAGAGCGGTTCCAGCGAAAGAACCGACAATGGTGGTGTCACATTCGAGTACTCCGTACAGCCATGTATTCGTGAAATGTGATAGCGCCCTGGCCACCCAATGGAGGCTCAAGCGCGTCAAAGCTACCAATCGAGGTCGGTTGAGCTGTCCATTCTAGCCTTGTCACATACAGATGAGAAGGTCATGACCTGGAAAAGATCATGCAAGTCATACTCCGTGGAGGTGTATCGCTGCACGTGTGATGGACATTGGGTAGACGAAGAATGTGACAGCATGACAATAGAACAGCCATGACTGCGAATCGACATTGAACATACCATTGTCCAGGCAGCACAGGTCGGATAGAAAATCAAACCCAGCGGGATCAGATTTCTTCCGATAACTTCTTGTTTATCCTTGTCTAGAAAATAACTGGCTAACATACATAGCAGAGCTTACATGGCCAGCCATATCAATGCACAGACACGATCTATCTGTTCGTGACTCTCTATGCCTAGGCCAACGTCGCCCGGCTAGGGGCCATAGGCTCGAGTCCATCCAGCACTCCTTCAGGATCCAACACTCTGTTCAAGCCTTCCCTTGCCATCAACCCTAAGTTGTTCTCGTCTATGTTCTCCAGCAGCCTTTCCGCCCCATGCCCCTTTTGGACTTTCATGCTTGGATCGTAATAGACGGCCTCATCTTCCGGTTTGCCAAGGCGAAAGGCGCGGCGGATACCATTCTTGATGTCGTGAATGACTCCAGCCTCAATGCGCATGTCAAAGACGCTACTAAAAGGAATGGGCTTATTGTCTTTGGTGTGGTTGCGCTTCACGAGGACGGCAAGGTGGAACTGCGGGCTGAGACCGTAACTATGCATACGAAAACGCCTGTTAGCAATCGCCGGTTCACTGCAGTCTACGACGATTGAAGGGCAAAAGTGATTACTCGGTCAGATTGTTCTGTTCACAAAACCAATTGACCCCATACACCCTGTCATTCCGAACAAGGTAATCGGCAGTGCCACGGTCAAAGTGCTTGCGCACGTACTTGCTCGTGATCTTCGTTGAGCCCTCCAAGCCCACGCTGAGGACCTGCTGAGCCCCAATAAAGGCCTTGATCGAGTTGGAGACCTGCCTCGTTTCAGTGGTTACATTGTTGATCTCTTGCTCCACGAACGGGGCAAAGGCAATGACCTCGGGATTGGCCGCCTCCCTGTGTGGTGGGCCATATTTGCGGTCCTCGTCGAAGGCGAGCCACATGCGGGCCGACTGAATGCGGAAGTTCCTCGCATGGCAGTTCAGTCTTACGGCGAGAACAATGAGGGACATGGGTTGCCTTTTCTCCTTCGTCTCCCAACCGTGGACGACCAGAACTGTCTCGACGGTCTTGCGAAAGCGTGACTTTTCTCCCGACGTGTGAATGAACCGCCTCTGCCACCGATTGTTCTCCGGGTTCTTTGTCTTGAACGAGCCGAGCGTATCTTCAAAATCGGGGTTGGTTTCCTCATAGAAGGCGTTTGAGTCGTCTTCATCGTCCTCGCTGCTACTACTGTCGCCTCTGCTGCCTGATGCAACATAACGGTCAGATAGAGAAGATTTCTCCTCCTCATGTCGTGCCATCGTCTCTGTTTCTTTGCATTGTATGCCAGGATACTCTTTGGCGAAACGCCTTGCTGGTGGAGGTCATGCGAGCTGTCATAAATGACGAGTAGGTATTTGATCGGTGCTCAGCCTACGTGCATACATGGCAGTGATCCTCCGTTGCATCGGCGGTGGGTCGACATGCTCGCTACAAGGGAATGGGGACGTCTGCGCCCGTGATGACTGGCTACTGATCGGCCACAGCACAGCTCGCTAATCGCGGGCACTACCCCGGGATTTACGGAACCTACCCGTCGATTCCGAGATCCAGTTGTCAGTGACTTACATGCCTATTCCGTACATTGGGAACCAACTAATTCATCTCCTTGTACTTCGCGGTTGCTTTAGGTACATACATCGCGTCCGTATCGTGACCGGCAACCGACCTTTCGGAAGCAATGAAAATGGTGATATGCATAGGACCGGTGCCGTATTTGATGGCTCACCGGTCGTCTTTTTCTTCTCCAGTTCGCCCAGCTATCGGGACACCGACTATCCGTGATAGACCCAATCAACAACCTCATCTGCTATGTGCATGGGCGCCAGCTTGCTCAAGATGACACAATCACAAGGGCCTCCAACTACCCTCCTCAACTACTTCGTCTTCAACCGCAATGCAACTCCCAGTAGAATCTGGCAGGAGTTGGATAAGCAGCAAGTCCTGAAGAATTCAAAAAAGCTCTACCGGAAAATCGAAACGGCCTTAGATGGTTACCACGAAGTAGAACGCCCGACACACGATGTCGTGGTGAAGGAGCTCAGGGATATCCTACGAGACGATCACATTACGATGCAGATCCTCTTCGAGGTATTAGCACAGATCGTCAACGAGGATTGGAGCTCCGATGAGGATCAGGATTTCATGGAGTCTGAGTCCCATATACACGCCTCCTTAACCATCGTTAAAGCCTTATGCAGCATCTATCCCCAGGTAGCCTTCGAAGAGATCCAGGCGCAAGAGGGCAAAATCGACCTGGGCGACGGCTATACCCCTTTTGAGGTTGCCTCGAAAAAGGGGTATACGAAGTTCGTCCAGGTGATGAGTGACGAGCTCGCGAATTACAACAGAGCCAACAGCAGGAGGAAAGCGAACGGCGGTGCGGGGACACGCGAGGACTTTTACCTGAGACGTAAGGACTCGTTAAAGAAGGGGAGAGATGCGGCGCAGAAGCACAATCACCGCCTCGTGATTCGCACAGATGCCAAGACGGCCTTTGGTCTGGCGGCTGAGAATCTACGGCTGGGAGTTTTGAAACTTCTCTTACAACACGAAGCATTCAAGGACGAGAAATTGGCAGATGTAAAGAGTCTCAAAGTCGCCATCCGTCGCACGGCGGCGAAGGCGTCGCCAGCATGTGAAGTCTTGGAGGGGAAGAATTTTGACGGCCCGGACTTGGAAGCGTTCAAGTTCATCCTGGAGAGAACACAGCTCACCGAGGATAATTACACGGAGATCTGGACGGAGGCCGTGACGAAGAAGTCGGAAGGCATCATACAATACCTGCTCGGAACAAAGTCCGCCAAGTTCGCCACGCACATGAGCGCACAAATTGTTATTCAGAAGGGAACGGCGGAGATGTGGAAGCTGTACAGTAACAGCGTAGGCGACCGACTCAGGGATATCGTCGCACAGGGATACCTGCTGCATACTGCTGTTGAATATCTCCAGGCGGACATCGTGAAGGCGATTCTGGAGACTTTCGGAAGCGTTGTGGAGGTGGCGAGAAAGACTGAAGACTCGACGGGCGCTGAGCATCTGGAATACGCCATCGAGTTGCTCACTAAGAAACCAGAGCCAGCGGATTTGCAACCGGGGTCTAACTACATGGAGATCCGCAACGCGCTGCTGAAAGCCATGATCCGCAGTTCAAGTAGTGACCTTGGGATCAAGGAGATCAAAAGCATACTCAGAAGAGCGAAAGGTGAGTCCCTATACCTATTCGATGTTACCCGCCTGGCTTCGTATCAACATGCTGACTGAAGAATGCTTAAACTAGTTGATGGTGAGATAAGATGAGTACCTCAGTGCAACGGAACCGCTAGCTAACGCGATGACAGTCAACGGCATGTGCCTCCATCTGTCGAATGTCAACACGGGAGAGCAGAGCTTCACCGACTATGTCGAGTGGCTCCAAGCGCAAGATGACAACCAGAGCAAGATCTTCAAGTTTGAAAGCATACTCAAGTATGCCAAGTTCCCCGACTTGAACACCCAGATCGCGAATCAAATTCACGATGTAGCGGCCTACATGAGGGGCTCGCACTCGGAGATCCGCATGATGTTCGAGTGGCTGAGGAAACGCGGAGTTACCGAGGTACTACAGGTTTCGGTGCCGGACCGCTTGTTCTGCCCTCACTCCGACGAAGACATCGCAAGCTGCGTCGACGGCTTCGCGGTACGGGTCCTGAAGTGGAGGAAGCTTGATTTGTACCTCGGGAGTATCCAGGAGAAAGAACACCTGCGAGAACTCCATCTATACAGCAGTGGTAATCCGTCGGTGCATGACCAGTGGTGCCAAGAACTGCCCAAATTTACCAAAGTGAGCGCCTACCTCTAAATAACACCAAGGCAGTTGAGAATTTTGTACTGATCCATAAATCGCAGTTGAAAAGACTCTATGTATACGTCGTCACAGTAAGTTGATCCGCTCTCAAGTCAACTCCGAGATGAGCAGTCACTAACGGTCAACTTTATTGGCAGAGCGTTCTCAGCAACGATCGTGTGCAAATGGTCAAGATGGATCTTCAATCACGGCTAGAGAAGTTGAAAGCGAGGCGGGACACAGATCCGACTTCTGCTCCAAGCACTTGCCGAGCCCTCCGTAAAGTCGCCGTGATCGAGTTCGACTGGGCGATGGATATAAAGGGGAAGGTATATCGAAACTTGGACGAGATGTACGCAATCCTGTTGTTTTGTTGTTGATTTCAGGCAACTAACTGGGCGATAGCACGAACGATGTCGTCGGTTCCAACTTGTCCGCATTCATTGACAAGTACCGCAGCGCAATGGCCGCCCGTCGCGCCAGGGGTCAAAAGAGCACGATGACGCGCATTGCGCTGATCGACAGCGGCGTGGTAATTGTCGGTGGAAAACGCAACGGACACGACAAATCCAGAGCTCGTAGCTCCAACGACAGGCTTCATGAGTCGTGCTTCGATAGACATGGTCATGGCCATGGTCATGGTCACTACCAAATATCACGGCCTAACTATGGTTCACCCCGTGGAAGCTGGCATCAGCTTGCTCGCGACGAGGAAGCAGCAAATGACATGGATGGCCAGCATCGCACAGGATGGACAGACGACCTAGCCATCCGAGTAGAGGCAGGCAAATCATTCGTGACAACGGGAGACAACGAGGAGCAGGTGTGGTGGCATGCTTCGGAGCCGCACGGGACGCAAATGGCTCGCTTGATATGCTCTGTAGATCCGTATTGCAAGCTGCTCATTGCCAAGGTCGCCGAGACGAGGAGGCCGGGGATCTCAGCAGATCTAGTTGCCGAGGTAAGACAGTTTCCGAAAACCATATGACTGACTCCGTGAGGATATTGTCACTGACATTGACACCAGGCCATCGACTGGGCCGTCGACCAAAACGTCGACGTCATCTCGCTCAGTCTCGTCACGTACCCAGCGAGTCAAAGCATGCGAGACGCAATCCAGCGCGCCGAAGCGCGTGATATCGTCATCTTGTCAAGCTCCGTCGACGAAGGGTTCAAGGAAGTAAAAGACACACTGCAACAGAGCAACGTAAAGCACAACGTCCTGACCATCGCGGCATGCGATCAATGGGGCAATCTGCTCGACCGCAGCCAAAAGTCCGGATACGACTACTGTTTCGTGGGTAATGACGTGAAAGTCGGGCAAGTGCCATTCCTCAAGTCGCCGGAATCGATTAGTGGAAGTTCCGTAGCGACGGCGATCGCAGCTGGCGTGGTTTCTCTCATCATCGCGTTCTGTCGGCTCGCGAGCGAGGATCGGCCTATGGGGGATCGATGGCGCCGGAGCATGGCAGAACGGAGATTGAAGGATATGGCGGAGACGGATCATAAGTTTGTTGTGCTGGAGCATTTGTGTGGGAGGAAGAAGGAGCTTAAGAATGCGGATTTCATGACGGAGTTGAGGGCTACGTTTCGGTATTAGCATATTTGGCGTTTTTGCATTTTCTTCATGTCTGAAACTCGTCGTCAATTTATAAGTAAGCAGGGAGAATGCCTCCCAATGATGTACATCGTAGTAAATACAAAATCGTCTCATACAAATTATCTCCTTAGAAACCTATTTTTCGGAATTCTTCTGATCCGTCGCCGTCTGCTTCTCCCACATGGCATGGTAACTGCCCCTGAGATCGAGCAGTTCGCTATGCGTGCCCCGCTCGATGATCTTGCCGTTGTGGAGGACGATGATTTGGTCGGAGTTGACGATTGTTGAGAGGCGGTGGCTGTTGCTGTTAGTTTTGTTTCCATAATGTATGATCTCCATAATGTGATTGGATAGGAGTGAATGTCGGAATAGGAGTGATATAGGAATAGGAGTGAAGATCGGATAGGAGTGAATGTCGGAAAAAAAAGGAGGATGAGAGAGAAATGAATGAAAAGGAATGGGATACATACGCAATAGTAACCGTCGTCCGACCCGCCGTAACCCGCTCCAGCGCCTCCTGAATCTGCCGTTCGGTATGCGAATCCAGGGACGCCGTGGCCTCGTCGAGCAGGAGAATCCGCGAGTTCTTCAGGATCGCGCGTGCGATGGCGATCTGTTACCTGTTAGCCTGTCCTTCAACAATACTTTAAAACAGCAAAAACAAAAACAACACCCCTTCTTAAAATACACACACACACACACACACACACACCCAAAAAAACAAAACAAAACACCAAAAAGAAAACAAAAAAAAGAACAAAAAAAGAAAGAAAGACAACTCACCCGCTGCCTCTCACCCCCCGACAACTTCAACCCCCGCTCCCCGACCTTCGTATTATACTGATCGGGAAACGCCATAATACGTTCATGGATATTAGCCGCTTTGCACGCCTCATAGACATCTGTCTCCGAGGCCTTGGGGTTTGCGTAGAGGAGGTTGTACATGACGGTTGCGTTGAAGAGGACCGTGTCTTGTGGTACCACGCCGATATGTTTGCGTACTGGTCTGTTGTTAGTAATCTGTGACTCGAACCTCATATAACTATCTCAACAGAGAGAGAAATGAAGAGAATGAGGAAAGAAAAGAATGAAAAATTGAGGAATGAAAAAATGAAATGAAAAAAACGAGAAAAAACTCACAACCATCCAACTTCAAATCCCGAATATCATGTCCATCGACAGTAATCGCTCCGCCCGCAACATCATAGAATCGAAACAACAGCTTCAAACAAGTCGACTTCCCACTCCCGGATTCGCCAACAAGCGCCGTCTTAGTCCCCGGCGCCACCGTAAAACTAATACCGTGCAGAACGGGTTCCTTATCCTGGTATGCGAACGTGACATCGTTAAACTGAATCTCGCCCTGCGCGGAGGGGAGGTCCTTTGCATCTGGTTTTTCCACGACGCCGGATGTCTCGTTGAACTAGGTCCTTTATTAGATTTGTGGTGTAGTTGGGATATGACGGACTCACCAATTCCAACATGCGCTCCGCTTCGATGAGATTATTCTGCAGCATGGTATAAAACGTCCCGAAGAAATTCAACGGAGCCTGCAATTGCGCAAAATACGTAATGATACTGACGAAGTCCGAGACGGATTGCTGGCCATGGGCGATTTTGTACGCGGATACAACGACAATCAAAGCCACGCCGAGTGTGAAGATGGAGCTTTGCGTCAGGTTGAGGAGATTTAGAGACAGTTGTATGAGACGCTCGGCCTTTTGGTATGTGATGACGTGGCCCTTGTATTTTTCTGTTTCTGCGGGGACGGCGCAGTTGTGCTGGACCGTTTCGTATGCCATTATGGCGTCGGTTCTAGCTCAGAGTCAGCAACTACATATAGAATCATGAAACTGACAGAAATACTTACTTCGTCGCCTCCATATCTCTCGCCTTACTCGCCATATCTCTCCTCTGCTTTCCGCGGAACTTGGCCATGTAAATCGTCATAAAGATATACGACCACATAATAACGAGGACAATAAGCGTATAAAAGGCATCGTACTTAAAGAAAAAGACAACAGAAGCCACGAAAATATCAAAAAGCATGGGGAAAACCTGGAATAGGAAGTTCTCGAGGAACGTGTTGATGGCACTACCACGGCTCAGGGCACTCGTGACTTCGCCGATGCGCTTGCTCAGGTGGAAATCCATGGACAAGCCGATGACGTGCTCGAACGCCGCGCACGATAATCTCCGGAACAGGGACTGGGATACCGGGATCCAGAGGACAGAGCGGGCGGCGCCGATGGCGCCTTGTTGGCCTTGTAGACCGCGGTAGACGACGTAGAGGATCATTTCTTTGTAGGGGATCTTGCCGTAGCCTAGGGCATCGACGAAGACACCGAGTTGTAGAGGGACCAAGATATTTACTTAATCGTAGTTAGTATCGTATTGCTTTTCTCATATTATTTGCATTTTGTTTTTTCTTTTTCCTGCTACTCCTCGGGAAGATCGTGGGGTAGGTAGTAAATGCCGGAGATGCGGTATTGTAACCAGTGGAACTGCTCCGAATAGAAAGTGAAACTATTGAATAGCATTGACTTACCGATTCGCTGAGCAATCAAGAGAAGAACGCACAGCAGCACCGTGGCTTGGTGGAGCGGTGAATTGGACGGCCTGAGATGTGTCAGACCTGCATGAATGACATATGACAACGCTCGAGAAAAGCAGAGATCTCACCAAAGGTAGGGGAAGAGCACGCGAGTGCCGGCAAAGTAGTCGAACCAATTCGACTTGGACGGATCGCGTGGAGACTTCGAGTGAGACTTTTTGTTCGGAGGAGTGCTGCTGCCACCACCGTAGCCGTTCGTGGGCCCGTCTCCGTTCTCCAGGAGTGGTCGTCGTTCCGATGCACTTCCCGGCTCGGCTTTCTTGAGTTCATACTCTCGACGAGCGACGAGAGTGATCATGAGCAAGAACAGGACAATGCGGGCCACAGCGAGCCCGAAGAGGTTGTTGAGCAGTGAGATTGGTGCGTCGATGAGTTGCTGTTGGGTCATGCATACGGCTGCGATGACGCCCTCGATGAGGACAGCAACGACCCAAGCATAGCAATGCGGGACTGTGGGAGTCCATGGTCCATCAGGATCAGGCAGGAGACCAGTCAAGAAATAAAGCAGCACGGCAATGTAGGAAGCCTAGAAAGGTCAGCCATGGCCATGCATGCAGTAATAGATGGCGTGTTAGTAACAGTCGACGTACCAAATAGGCGCTGTAAGGGAAGTTGACTTGAACATCCTGACTTTGAATTGCATTGTAGGCGGCGAAGACGATGCTAGCCAGCTGCGGCAAATAGTAGTTAGTGGCAATGGCCGGCAAAAGCAGAGATCACGAAGTGTCCCGTCGACGACTAGACAGAACGTACAAATAGCGGCGTCAGGGCGAGTTGCAGCAGCCAGACGCATCTCGCATAGAAGCGGCGGATCTTCTCGACGTTCTTCTCGTCGGCCTTTGGCCCGTAACCGGCATGCTTGTATCTGTAGCGCAGGACCTGGGAGACGAAGAGCGTAGTGATGAGGGCGCACGGGTAGAGATAGAAGCCAATGGATAGCCCCAGCCCCACGTTCGTCATCTTGCGGCGGGTTGCAGTAACCACGACCTTCAACCACTAGGCTCGCCAGACAAGTTAGCAGGAGAGGAGACCAATGCGGGTATGGCAGCAGTTCTCTATCTCTCTCGGTACGGAGGGGGGGAGGCCGCACTAGTCGTGAGGCAAGACGGCCGGTGGTTTTAAGTACAAAGTTCTCGACTCGCCGTCACGTGATCGCTGCGCCGGCTCATGCAGCGTAATCTGGGCGATACGGCACGCAGAATGCAAATACTTATACGTGATCGGCCATGTCTGTTACTGGCAGATTCAATTGAGGGGAATGAGTTAGATATGTAAATGTGAATTGAGTGAATGAATGTGAATTCTACAAATTGAACATGAATGAGTGCTCCGTCAATCAAAAGCATCGAGTGACGACGGTTGATGACGTTACCTGCGATGTAAGTCGTGCAAGCAGCACGGCATGCACTGGGTGACCGTACTGTACCGCACCGTACTGTACGGATAACTCGTGCATTCACCGTAATCCGTAACGTCTGCATCGCCGTTTCCAAAGAGGCATCCAGCGCCGAAAGATTCCGCATTCCGTGGATTTACCTCAGGTTGCCGCCTAGCAACAGCGCCTAACCGCCTGCAGAGTCGCCGGCCCAGCGCTAGTTACATGTGACCCCGCGGAAACGGTGTTACCTGCGCATGAGTTCGGTCCTCTTACGTACGGAATACTACATTGAAAATTGCAGATAAATTGGTGACCACGTCGTGAACATTGTCTGCCCACAACACGGTCGTATCATTCAGGTTCAGTTTATGAAGATGAATTTACTGAAGTGAATCGTAGTAACTAAAATCATCATATTGTTTAGTGATGTGTTGTGTATTTCGATAGTTAATGAAATACCATCACTAACTCGTACACTCAGTTGACTCTTCTGTCAATGAACTCCTGCAACCCGTAACGAACTTCCCGTCGTGATATTACCATTGGTGGCCCTACAGCACCCTGTACGACTTCACGTACATACATTTCAAGGGTGCCTACATCGTCAAACTCGACCCTTTGTAACCGATGAGGGTCCGATCCGATTTGGTCTACCAGCCATGAACACTCCCTTGTCACAACAGGAGGCATTCACAACCGAGGAAGTCGGGTCGCACCAAAGTTACCGATAAAGAACATAATTAATACGTCCTTTTATTGTCAATAAGTGTGTTGGCAACGAGGAATCTTTTCTTAGGGCAAATTACCTCCCTCGAAGCCTCAAATTCATGCCAATATTATCTCCGACCACGATACAAACGCCGATATCTCCAACATTAACCCCGTCTTGCACCATAAAAATCAGAACATGGAATTCGAAAATCCCATGATGTCTACCGACTAACATCGGCACTAATCGATGATCAACTGCACTCCCATCACGGATTACACGAGGATATCGCACGATGTGGGCCGGAGAACGGCTGGTCTCTACCGGATCGGCCTTATTCAGTAGCTAAGAGGTAGCGGTCCCACGGCTCCAACCGGGTGTGTGGGACGGCGGCGGTCCCACAGGTCGGATGCCGAGTGCTTGTGTTAGGTCTGGCAATTATGTACTCCGTAGTACGGAATTTGGGTAGGTGTTTTTTCTGTTGTACTGTAGAAACCATTACATGTGACGGGTTAACAAGTATTCGACAGTCTTGATGGTGGGTTCAAGGGCAGATCCAGTTGATGCTCCCTATGATCGACTTCGACTTCGTAACTCAATTGAACGTAAAAAAGAGAAGAAGCTTCTTTTTGACAGGGTAAGCGAGTCGTAGAATGTCTTCTGATCGAATTACCGGGAAAATCACCAGTCGTTACACTATGGACGGAGCAGGAGATAACTTGACATGATGTCTCGGCTACTATATTAACAGCAGTCAATCTAGAGGTCTGAAAATGAAAGTCACATTAGTCAGTGAGATGTTACCATACTTTTGTAGTCGTTAGGGCGTTGCCCCTGAACGTCGTAACGGGACGCTTCTTGGCAATGTGTAAGCTTCTCGGTGAGCCCCTGGCAATGACACCGGCAGTCTCCATTAAGGCTTGTTGGTTGGATCTCCTAGGTACTTCCTATCTCATTTGGTATGTGTGTTTTCACAAGACAGCTTCTCATCACAATTTCAACTTGTAACTTCGACGTTATTATTCTCAGAGGCGGATTCGTCCATACTCAAGGTCTCGATCGACCGTGTATTCGCCTGACCGACGAGCACCATCCGACATGCCGAATACCCTCCCTAGAATCCCCCAATCCTATCTCCGCCGCCTCCAACACCTCCGAACCACCCATTCGATCTTGGCACCCAATTTCCCCTTTTGACGTCCCCTTAACGCCGGCCCCTGAGGGCTTGGCATCTGCGTCCCGGGTCCATCCACACGTGGACGTACAACGTAGGTACGGTAGCACCGTTATAGACTTGGCAGGCTGAAGCAGCCAAGTGCCGGTGGCTACGATGGGCTTACACTAGCTAGGTGTTTATGCAGGGGAGCTTCATAGGTAGGCGTAACGAGGGCGACTCTGGTCTCTCTATTCCAGCACGTCGCAACATGGTACCTGGATAGATGCTAAGCAGTTCACTCCTCGTGCGAAGCAGATTCATTATTGAACACATATCCACGAGTCTTTATGAACTGTAGCTGCCCATTGCATGATCAGGAGGCGTGTCAACAATAAGATCCGACCCAGGGTCGCATGTATCACTACCTGCCAGGGACACAGTCCTGATGCAGGACACGAAGAAGAAGAAGGACTAATTATCATCGATCGAGTCTGTCATCATGGGCAATAAGCGTAGACCCCTGACGAAGGCTCACACGATGCGTCATGCACAGCATGCCATGCAGTGGGTTGGACGGCAGCCTTAGTCAACGTACGCCATTCCCGAAGCTACAAGTACACACATACCCTGAAGCCAGGTAGTATCACCACGCTGACAGGTACCTCTATGTAACAACACCTAAGTGGCAAGATCGTAACTTACGTCACTGCGGCGGATCACCGCCCAATCTCTACCCCTGACGCCCTGCCTAGGAGGTAACTCAGAGTCTTGGAAGGCTGGGGTGTTCTCAGATCCGGTATCTTATGTTACAGCAGTGAATCATGGTGTTACATCCGGCGGCGTGGCTCCCTGTCAGAAAATTTTTTTATCTTGCGCCTCTTCAGGGCTTGGATTGAGTCGAGTATTATAATACTGAGTAAGATCAAACGGGAAAAGAAAATGTGAAGGATATAGGTACTGCTGTAAACCCAAAGTGTTCTTGTCATTTTTAGGAACGATTAGTGACGGTCTATTACGAAAACACGACAGGGCCTCAAGAAGCTAGATCTCATGGTAGTTCTCCCCGACACCGATCAGTTGCCTCTCGGCTCCAAGTCACTAGTCCGAACATCTGGCTCGCA
>JAJFDI010000165.1:0-43538 GCA_028637685.1 Xylariaceae sp. X3-2
CAGCAACGGTTTCACGGTCGAGAATCTCACCACGTCCGACTCCGAAACTGCGTGCGAAGCGTGGAAAGCAGGGGGTTGCCAGCCCAACTACCGTATCAACGTTACCCCTGACTCCATGTCGTCTTGCGGGCCGTACAGTCCAATTCCGCTGGATTCGAATTCGGCCCGCTATACCTCCCCATTGCAGGGCCACGACACCATATCCCTGATTGCCCTTCATAGTAGCGGTCGCATGGCGGCAGGTACTTCCACAAACGGCGCAAGTCACAAAATACCAGGACGCGTCGGCGACGGCCCCATTACAGGGAGCGGATCATATGTAGATGGCGACGTAGGCGGTTGCGGTGCCACGGGCGACGGGGACATCATGATGCGCTTCCTACCGTGCTACCAAGCCGTCGAGAACCTGCGACAGGGCATGCATCCGAAAGCAGCTGCCGAGGATGCCGTGCGACGCATGCTGAAGAAGTATCCAGCCATACAGAGCGGCATCGTAGTCGTCAACAAAGATGGCGAGCACGGTGGTGCAGGCTCAGGCTGGACGTTCACGTATGCGTACCGTGGTGGCATGATGAACGAGACAGTGGTTGTCAGCGTCCCACCTCTTGCTGGTGCCTCGGAACTCTGATTGTCGCAAAATCAACTTATATACCTCTTGCCCCTTTAAATATGACTCTCTTTTAGACCAATCTTTCCCGCTTGCCCCTTTTCTTCTCTCAATGTGTGTGCAACACCATTCACCGCCGGGGAAAGATGATACGAAGTCTACTACCAGTGCAATTGCATGAAAGCGGAAGATCTCCTGAATTTTGTTTTATTCACATGATACCTAACCGATCGTATCTTGTGACCCTTTTCTCACATGATACAATCATGATCCTTCTTGTTTGGCCGTCGAAATCGCAATCGAGCGCCGATGCTGTTTATATAAAATAAATACGACATTTTTTTTACTTTCCCACCATGCCATACCGCCAAAGATATAGAAACGCCGCAGACCTCCGGATCTTAGAACGTTGCCCCAGCCAGCCGCCAGTCCCTTTTGAAAGAGATTTCTCTCAGTCCAACTCAACGCTCTCCAACGATTCGTCGACGAATCTCTCTGGCTCTATTGGTGAAGCAGGTACTCCGTTCTCACCGCTACTAGCACTCGTCCAATCCCTATTAGTGCTCTCATCCTCGTCGCGCTCGCTCCGAGATGCTTCACTGTCCGTCTCCGGTGGCGTCTGTGCCTCGCGCGCGCCCATATTGCGCTTCAGCATGCACATCTCCACCGTGATACCGGGGCCGAACGCGCATCCCACCACGTAGTCCTTGGCGCGACCACCGGGCGCATACGCATCCATCTCTTTGCTACGCTGGTGATCGAGAACGCTAAATATCGTCGCAGAGCTGGAGTTGCCATGCTCCATGTACCGATGGTAGCTGGCGCGCATATGCTCCGACGATATTTTCAGCGTCCGCTCCGCGTTCGTCAGGATCGTCAGACCGCCCGGATGCATCGCCCAGTCGAAGTCGGCCGGAGCCCGATACGCCTTGGGCAATTGCGCCTCTACACTCGCCATCAGATCAGCAAACGCCGGCTCGAGCACGCGCTCCGTTAACTTCGGCACCCGCTGCGAAAGCACAATCTTCCACCCTACCGGATCCACGTCGAAGCCCAGGTCGCCCGCCGTTTCCGGTATTACGCGATGATCCCAGCCCAGCAATTCGTACACTGGCTCTGCGGTAGCGTCTCCGACCCCATTGCTCAGAACGACGGCACTCGCGCAGTCCGAGAACAGACAGGCGCCGATGCGCGTCTCCTGGGTCTTGTCTATGCTCTCGAGCTCACTGCGCACCATGGTCGTGCTGATCTCGAGCGCAACGCACAGGATGCGCGCAGGACGTCCGCGAAAGCGGTGTCCGAGCGCGAGATTTGCCGCCGTGCGCAGCGTCGCGAGACCACCGGAACAGCCGACGCCGTGGAGGAGGATCTTCTCGACGTTGGACGCGAGACCCAGTTTCTCGGCGACGTAGTGGTCGAAGCCCGGGTTCGCACTGTCCGTGCACGTGGTCGAGACGACGTGCGTGATCTGCGAGGCGTCGAGACGGGCCTCGGCCAGCGCTTTCCGCGCCGCGTCTATAGCGAGCGGGAGGCCGTCTTCCATGAAGGTCGCGTGCAGGTCCTTTATCGAGGGCGGGAGGGCATGGTTGACGAGGGGGTGCTCGGCGGTGCCGATGGAGGAGCGCGTCTCGATGCCCGTGAAGCGATTGATGGAGAGGACCTTGTTCATCCTGTGGGCGACATCATGGGCCACGGCGTTAGTCAATTCTTACTTTCGTCCCAATTCCCATACTCTCATTTTCTTTCTTTTTTTCCTGTCTGGTACATTTTCATAGTAGAGTGGGAGAGACCTTACGCTGGGGACTCCGGGTGGAATTTCGCAGCTACTTTGGCTAGCTCGTCGGCTCGGAGCTTATTCGGCGGGTACTGGGCGCCCAGGCCGATGATGGAGAGGCCCAATTCGCCGAAGGCGGCCGTGTCGTTCGTCATGACGGAATTGGGGGGGAGATGTTCGAGAGAAGTTGACAAAAGAAGACTTCGGGGGAAAGGAAAGGGAGAGAAAAGGAAGAAAAGGGGGGTATGATGTATGATGTGTGTGTGTGGGAGCCCGGAGTTTGATCGTGTATACGTGAGTAGGTGTGAGTGTGTGTGAGTGAGTTGTTATGTGTGTTATGTTATGTTCCTTTTCGATTCGTTACCTCGCGACGACCTCCACTAGCTCTGTTATATACGAAATACTATTCGAGATTGTGACGAGATACATCTGAATTCGGTTGGGGGGAACAATTATCTGCGGAAGAAGAGAATGAGAAGCAGAGATAGAAGAAGAGACGATGTGTGTGCGGTGCGTGTGGTCTCTTTGTGGCTGGGAAGGAACGATATCAAGTGACTCGGCCCACACACGAGAGGCGTTCGGAGGAGAGAGGGCCCGGGCAGGCAAAGCAAGCAAGCGAGCGAGTTAGTAGGTAGGTAGGCAGGCAAGATAACCTGGGATCTGCTACTGCTGTGCGTTGAGCTTTCCGTAGGTAATGGTAGGATTTCGCAACAATAGTTGTTTACTCAACAAATAGAGTGAACGGATAGTCGTATCTCCGTCACCGTCACCATGGTCGTGGGTTTGGAGTTGAGTTGAGATAGGTAGAATGGAGAGAATGGATGGATGGAAGAGAAGAGGAAGAATGACCGGCAGCCAAGGCGGGGCACAGCAGGATCTGTCTACGTACGTACGTACGGTCGATAGTAGTATAGACTCGTTTCCTGGAAATCGACTCTCTCTCTCTCTCTTCTTCTTCTGTCCAGAGAGAATAGAAGGGAAAAGAGAAAACTACATACTGGTCACATCATTGCCCACTATACTATACGAACGAACCCGGTCCGGGGGTGGGAATGATGACGACGTACTTACATACATCATCGTCCACACATGATTTTCTTCCATCTTCTGTTCTCATTTTCCAGTTGTTCTTTCCCTCTATTTTCGGCGTTTAATTAAAGTCCGCTTTTTTTTCTCTATCAAATTCTCCATAGAATTTTCCCCGCGGCAGGCAAAAAAAGATTAAAGAAAAAAATTAACCTCGCATAAGCTTTCTCTCATCCATACATCCATTTCAAACCCGTTTTTAACGTTGCGTTCCGCTCTCCGTGGGCTTCAATTTCAGCTTCAGCTTTTCGGGACTTTTTTGGGGGGCCGGGTTGTTGTTTTTTTCTTTCCCGGTGCGACGCCAAACCTCGGTTCGTACGTCCCCCCACGATAATGATGTGCAAGAGCAGCAAAACAGAAATGTCACACGGTTGGTCCCGTCGTCACAACCCATCATCTTTCTTGTTTACTAGGCCCTCTCCGTATTCCGTACGGCGTTTGCGCCGATAGGCGATTATACCTACACTTACGAACTATGGAGTATACAAAAGGGGCATACGTCATCCGCGACGGCTTACACAAGCCGTTTTTTCCTATACTGGAATACGTAGATTTTTTTTGCTGGGCTGCGATCATTGCGAATTGAGGTTCCCGGGGGGAGCTAGGGGATTCGAGGCTCTCTAGTGTGGGTTTTAGCTGGGTTGGTTAGCTTTGGTCTTGAGTACGGCAGCTTGGAGTTCCGTAGCTTGGCTTGGTAAATAAGCTTGGTTGGGGTTGGGGTTTGGTTGGTTTGGTTAAACTGGTTTGGTTGCCTGGGTGAGTTTATGTACCCCGTAAGTACACAATCTTGGCTTGACACTAGGTAGATGCGCTAAAAGTATGAAATGGATCGCGTGAATGAGTGAATTGTTTCTTTCCTGGATTGATGTGCGATTCTTGGTCTTTTTCTTCGTTGTAGATTTCATTTGCCTTTTTTCGCGGTGAGCGTGACGCCACGTGCGTGTTCATTGCCTGGTTCTGGCTCATAAGTGAGGATCCCATATGTTTGAGTTAAGTCGAGCTGAGTTGGGTTGAGTTGAATTGTTCATTCACGTCTAATCCGTGCTACTTATCCCAGAGTGGCTCAGAAGACATCTCTCATATCGACATACAGATTACAGGACGAGCGGAACCTTACAGGACTTGTGTCAAGAACCTGAGATGAGATGAGAGAGTCTGACCTGAACCTCGACATACTAGGTATGTCAGAGACTTCGGGGTATGAGAGTCGTTGCGACCTCTGAGTCTCAAACGCCATCAAGCTACAGACTCATGCTTCCCATCGCATCTCTTTTCTATTGTGCTTGGAAACCAGCATAAAATGACATCACAACATGTCGGCATCAGTACCATGTCTCAGTCGGGGACTTGTGTCGGTACGGAGAGCAGGAATTTTATTCTCTAGCAAAACTGGAGAAGACTGTTCTCTGTGAATGTTGTGTATAACCATGATTTTCCCCTTTTCCTTTCTATGCGATAGTGTCGCTTTTCTCCCCTTCACCAGCAAAAAAACATACATGACAAAGCTCTTCATGATGCGGTATGTCCGCCCTGACTTTGGAGTCATCATGTTAGCTACCTACTACATTGCATTGCTGGAGCGGCGGGTAAGAGAAGGGGTCGCATACATACCCGTACTCTTCTCCTTTTCTTTCCCACTCCACCCTCGATGGCTGATGATCCATCGCGCAAATCAAACAAATCCGGGTTACACGTCCGTCAAATGGGGGACAGCATGCAACTAGACGCTTCGACGAAAGATAAGACATCAGGGCCAAGGTAAGACACGCGAGATGTGGTGGTGATGCCGCTCTTGGGCCTGCAAATCCCACAGGTCTTCTTCGTCGTCGTCTTCTTCTTCCAACTCCGCATCCAGCTACTCCTCCGTCTGCTCCTCTGTCTGCTCTTCCAACGGTTCATTCCATCCTACTACTTGCTCTACTGTTGTTCCTTCTTCTGCTAGTTGTACTAACAAGTTTTCTTCTTCTTCTTCTTCTTCTTCTTCTGCTACTTCTGCTACTTCTGCTACTTCTGCTACCCGTTCTCCTCCTCCCTCGTTTCCTCCTTCGATCTTCTGGAATTCCATGAACTCGCCGTTTTTGGGACAAGGAACCTCACGCCAGAGCTTCTTATCAAATAAACCAGTGCTCCTCACGAATGCGATATGGCGATCATCTGACACTGTGGCAGCGCTGTTGCGGATACGGAGCTTGAGCTGGCTCGAGATGAGCGGCGTCAAGGCCTTGACAAAACGGCCCCAGCTCTCATGGTTGTAGTCGATGAAGAGGCTCACGAGGCGGAACCGGGAGACGTCCGGGCCGAGGATGTTAAGCCACTTGAAGCCGATGGAGCTCGTGTAGATGTGGAAGTGGCACTTCGTCAGCAACACGTCCAACGCCTCCGTGCGGATCTGCCTGTTGGTGCGGAACAGGGTCGGCAGGGGCCGGTCGAGCACAAAGTAGCCCTGCGAGCCCATCCCCCACTCGTTTGTGATGACACACTCGTAGATGGCGTTGCGGATCTCTGGAGGCACCGATAGTAGGGGCGAGGTCTCCTCGGGAGGTCGCGCAGCAGAACTCACTCTGCCGCGTCGTGGGAGCGAGATCTCCATGGGGGGTGGCGCAGAAGAACTCATTCTGCCGCGTCGTGGCTATGTATGCTTGAGCCTCGACGACGAGTAAAGATGAGGGCGAGAGTGAGAGTAAGACGTGAACGTGGAAGGAACTTGTATGGATGTCACGGAATATGCAGTATACAACAGTGGGACGACACGGACGGTGGAGAGAGAGAAAAAACGGCAAGTATATATGTTGTTTGCCTGTGAAGATATCACGGGTGAAGTGTGGGTTCAGTCGCAGCTTCACAGCAGTCAATTGACGCTCGATATATATGAGAAAGTGTTGGAATTGGAAGCATGTGCTCGAGAGGATCACTGGTTGTTACTGCACGGAAGGATCCATTCACTCCAGTGTCTTGGTCAGGGCGTACCTAACGGAGGCAGCGTAGCAGTGCAGGCGAGTGCTGTAGGTACCTCGAGAACTACGTTATGGCTGGTGGTGGTCACGGTTGCAGTGTTACGGTCGTGGAGTCAATAACCATACTGCATTGGAAGATACCGTCAGCGGAAGGCGTTGCGTACATCTATCGAGACCATGGGCGTGTATCTATGGGTGCCTCAATGATTCGTTCCGTTTGTTTGACGCACGAATTCCGTCCAGTAATCCGTACTTGCATATGATGCATCGAACGCATATTCCGTAAATCAATCCGTAATCCGTACAATCACGGAATGTTCCGGACCGTCACCAACAGCGTACTAGTCTGGGTGCGGTTAGTCCATGCCAGGTGCCTCCTATCCGCACAGCACGCGTCGTGAAACGCGGTGAGACAGGACGGGAGGAGATGGCGCCGCGGGTGCACGGAGAAAGGTATTCCGTAGGGAGGGGAGTCACGCGGACGTTTCGAAGTCGAGATCAGCCGCTGAGACTCGGTCTTGACAGGTCGTCGGCGGTTTCTGAAGGGGGTCATTACCGAAGTGTGCCAGTGAGGCGAGTCGAGTCCCCTTCCCCCGATCACGATGCGAGGGTCGAGTGGAAGTGACCCCTGGTTGTGCTATTTTCGGTGTCTAATCTGAACCCATTCGATGTCATGACACGGAAAAGGATCTAAGTATTCTCCATAATGCGTGAGTAAGAAGACGCCCATACGAGTATGTTCCCGGATTCTATGTCATGGCATGCAGTCCCTTGTGATGAGGACCGTCTGCTGTAAGACAGCGGGCTGAATTCATCCCCGGCACTAGGAACATTTGTTTTATCTGTTTACCAAAAGTACTCTGGTAGGTCATTAATAATAACAGTGGCAGCTTTTTGTCTGCCTGAGCGACAAATCGGATTACTCGTACTCTGCCCTTGAATATATCGGTCAGTCTATGATACGAGCACATTGGAGATGGTGGCCAAAAGAGGAGCGGAAATGTCATGGTTTCACCACATGCTCAAGAGACCCTCACAGTACAATGTCTGAGGGCCTTGTTGATTGCCAAAAGTACACGCTCCATGGTTGTGTGATGTTGTACATGAGTGGCAATTCTACGAACCACGGCGAGTCGACTGGCGGGTGGAAAAAGCAGCCAGGGGTAATTACATCTAGGATCTACCCATGGAGAAACCAATAAATCTCAGACGATATGCCTACGTACTTAGACTTGGTATTACCCTTTCTCCTGAAGAGTCGACTGGACTCTGGGTATAAATCACTGATTCCCCTCCCTCACCACTCTTCCTAATATCACATTTTTCTCCAACGCACTCCTTTTTCGCGACTGGCACCCGCTATGGTCTTGGCTACGAAACTATCCAGGGCATCTGCGAGTGATGGAACCAGCTTCACGCATTGAGTGTATATTGGAATCCAACATTTTCCGCTCTCCAAACGATTCGAGATGGAGTTTGGCGTGACATGCACGTTACCCCCGGACCGGTCTAAATGCCCCTGACGAAGAATGAGTCTCAGAGACGAGAAGTCGTGAGCACAGCAAACATGTTTTTGGTCTGGTTATTGAATGTAGTCCATCCTCCCCCTTGTGTGTTCCTTTCGAAGTCGCCCTTCCCTCTAAATTCAAGCAACCATACAAGAGGAGTTCCAGGGGAGGGCGGCCACCATACATCCTGATCAACAGCATATGAATGATCGATTTTCAGCCAGGTTTCTTCACAGGTTAGGGGGTCGGTAATATTCGACTAGGTCTACGTTGATGTTTCGTTTTCGTCAGGTCTCATCGATCAGTTCTAGGCAATGGATAAAGATCTCGGCGAGCGTGTGGCTACGAAAAAGTTCTTCGCAGGGGGCAGAAGGTACGTCGAAAGGGGTACCGGTCAGGGGGAGGACGAAAACCCGAATCTCGACGGAAAACTCTCTAACGCGGAGAACGTGATATGGACGTTATCTTTCGTGTCGTCTAAGGTTCGAGAACCTCGAGTCCCTTCTCCGGTCAACATTCAGGAGACACAGCCATCGGAGGCCTACGACCGAAGTCTCCTGAAACTAACGGCCGAGGAAATTTTTACTTCGAGACTATCGTTTATCGTCGTGGGAAGGTAGCCGCTCGACTGGCATCACAAATCGAAAGGGGTTAGGGTCATCGTCGTCGCTATTAACCTTGGCATCGGTGCCACAGGGGCTCGATTCGGTCGTTCGAGATAGGATTTTACATCGGCCGGGGGGTCGTCGCCATGCCTGTTGGTAAGACGAATCTGGTCGCCGAAAGGCTTTTTAAATCGATAACAGTCAAAATGAAGCCCGCGGAGAAGCCTTGTTATAATATATCTCATCGTCTAAGCGAAAGGGGGAGGCGGGCACTATTTATCCCCAATCTCTGCTGCCCGATTATTCATCTGCTGACAGGTTCTGCAGAGAATAGTAAACACAAAAATACTACCTGCATGAGGATCTCACAAGGCGTGGGCGGCTGCACGATAGAAATAACAGGCATCTGAATCCGATGAAGCTATTCAGCCCGGATCTACAGTTGATAAATAATCGCCATCGATGTAATCAGGGGGTTCGTGAGAACTACAAATCTTCAGTTTTTGTCGCGTGCCTACGGGCCATCATCAGTGAATGTGAAGACGTCCACCTGCGAGATTGACACCAGATCTCTGTGTGTGGCTAGTAGAATCCTTCTCGCCAGGGTGCTCTCGGGCTATCTAGGTAGCATAACGACGAATGTCTCAGTTCCATGTGACAACTCAGCTCAGATCTGGATCAGAGAAGTGAGCGCACCAGCCAAGATCGTCACGAGACCCTCGTTTCCCGCCGTCGGCTGCCTCGTTGTCGATGATCGACCGACGCCAGCTCTACAACAACGACAACGCAGTCGAGAGGAGAGCTGTGTGCGCAGGGTCTTTGACTAGAGCGAGCGGGTAAGACGGCTAGGGCAGGGTCTCCTCCTTCGATATCGCTCAGACTCGCTAGCAAATAGCAATGAAGTCGACATCAGAGTCATGCGGCATCCCTGATTGCTCAGCCTCTCTGATCCATACAGCGACTATTCGTATCATCCCCATCGATGATGACAGGTAGTTATTACAAAGTTCCTATCCTACGGGCCAGATTTGTATTGCGGCCATGCGCCCGCAAACGTACCCTACCTGCATAGTTACCTACTAGGCATAGAAAGATCCGGAACTCCCAGCGTCCGATCTACTTATGTCCCTATCAAGCATGATTCTTAACTGGTTTAGGTACGTTTTTTTGGTGTAGGTACCTTGCGCGATATTACGTACAAGGGCTGCATTATCTGAATCAAGAGATACGGAGGACTTTCGTGGCAAGTATTCGACGCATAGGAGATGAAAGAAATGGTGACCTTATCCTAATGTAGCCATGTTTGGGCGAGTATTCCTGGTATCCGCATGAACCCTGTACGTCGTGGCTTGCTGTGTGGGAAAAACCGTCCTGAACCAGACAAATCAGGGGTTGGGAACCCATCGATAGGAAAATTTGCTCCGTTTTCGAGTACTTGTACCTACCTCTGGGTCTGCGAGCAGCTGCCTGGCCTGCAAAGTACGACAAATGTATCTCCATAATTCGGACATGGTTGTAATGTATGTAGATCGAGCCCTAAGCCCAAAAGCAAAAGCAGAAAAAATCAGGAAGAAGAGGGAAAGTTCCCGGGGTCGGGTTGATCCGTACCGACAGATGGGAGACGAGCATGATCACCACAATTCACAATGGGAGGTATAAATAAGCGACTTGGATGAAGTCATGAATGTATATATATCTCTGTATCGTCAACCCTTTCTCCTCGGGGCCGGTTCTTGCACGACAACAGACCCTGACTGGCAAGGGTCGTTGTTCACTAATCACGCCCATCTCAACGTTTCTCATCAGTCACCTCCCATCTATTGACACCCTCACACGGCCTCTTTCCTGACCACAAGACGTCAACCCGTCTGTCGTCTTCGTGGGTGTCTAATCCGGGTACTGTTAGGTACCCCCCTTAGACACACTCCACCCCTGGGCCCTCTCAGTCCAGACCTCTCGTCGTCCAGTTCCGTACCACCGGACGAAGACAGAGACCTGAGTCCTGGCCATCGGCCACACACAAGAAAATCTCCATTGGCTTGGCTCGATCCCGGCGCGACGGTACGTGAGGTCATAGCTGCAGAGGCGTACGCATCACGGATTACGCAGCAGGTGGAAGGGTAAGTGCCCGTCTAGAGTACGTAATACTGAGTAGATGACAGGTAGGTCGACGATAGGGAATGCTTTTGAGCATCACGTCTGTCTCTGTTCCCTACTGATTGGATGCACGGCGACGGAAACTAACCCTAAGGATTAGTCCAGAAGCAACCGGAATCCCTATTCCGCACCCGTACACGCGTACGCAAGTAACCCCCAGCTTACGACCTCAGATCAGCCATTCCGTCCCAGCACGCATCGCGGAGATCAGCGAAGGAGCGCCATCAGCAAAGGCCGTGATTAGCTAATTATATATATCGTCCCGTCGTCTATTGCTTGGCCATTCCATTCCGGATTCCTGTCTCGATATTGCTCCTTGCAGCAGCCATCTCACCTCACCTCATCTCACCTCACCTCATCTCACCTCACCTCACCTTCGGCTTCAGTTGCAGCAGCTCCAGCTTGCTTCTTCCACTTACACTAAGGGACTCCTCTATTGTGGACTTTCAGACTTGACACATAACACGGACAAGCACAAGCACCAGTTCAAGTCCAAGTCCAAGTTCAAGCAGAAGCACGAGCACAAGCACAAGCACAAGCACGAGCAGCTCAAGCATAAGCGGAACGAACCGATACCACTTACCTACCAAGGAGCACAAATCAGGACCTATCAGTCTGGTCTGATCTGGTCTCGCATCGAACGACCACACAAAGTACTCCGTATCCTGCCCTGCCTGTGTTGGTATTTTCCATTCAGGGGAGGGGACCGCAACGGGGCACTTAGACCGGATTGCGACATGCAATAATTATGGGGGGATGATAGTCAAGTTTAGGATGTTTTCTGGCCCAGATCCCGCTCCCGGTTTATGCTTTTTCTTTATCTGATCCGTCGTCGCGGCTGATAATCGCTGCGTCTCACCTGCTGCAAGTCTCCGGCCCGGTCGTGCTTGGGCGAGGGCGTATATTATTAGGTCACTGTGGGTTGATGGGCAAATACGGAATTCGACGGTATTAATTGTAGTGCCGTCGACTAAACTGACTTGTACTATGTCACACCCCTTCGGCGACATAAGTCAGGGCTCCACCATTAATAATCATGCCCAAAGTCCTGGTCCTGGCTCTACTGCTGCTGCTGCCTCTGGCGCTGTCTCTGGCTCTTCTGGCTCTGGCGCTGCGGCGGAGCGCTACAACTCTGATCTTCACCACCAGCATCACCAATATCACCAACCTCAACAACCATCTCAACACCAACAGCAACAACAACAACAACAGCAACATCAATCATCCCAGCAATCGCAGAATCAACAGCAACGCCAAGATTCTCATCAGGAACATCAGCACGATCACTACCGCGCTCAGTCGCAGCAGTCGCAGCCGTCAATTCAATTGCCGTCTCACCGATACTCGCACCTGGCGTCTACTAGCACCGGCGCCACCAGCAGCAGCATCAGCAGCAGCTATCCCAACCCCAGCACTAGCGATCTCAAACGCGATCCTACATCTCACCTCTCTCTGCCACCGCCATCTCTCCTGTCACTCCCTACCAGCTCCCGTTCCATTTTCAACCCTAACTCTCCCTCGCATGCTGCCATTCCCGGCAGTGTCCTAGTGGCTCAGGCTCACCAGGAACAGCACACTAGCCCGGCGGGTGACACGGGACTGTCTCACAAAGTCGCCGGGGATCTTCGCCTGGACCCTCTATCTCACTCCAAGGACGGTGTCGGTCTCGCAAGGTCCACAAGCGGTCCGGCAGCCGGCGACCTGTCTTACCCATCCGACATGCGCTACATCAGGGGTCACCCGGAGGCGCTCAGTGCTGAGCAGTACGACGGCGGCAGGTACGCGAATAGAAGCGAACTGTTTAAGTCCGAGGCCCATTCTCATGCTGCGCCAAGCACTGCCGCTAATGTGAAGAAGCGCGGGAGGAACAATTCCCCGGGTGAGCGCGATGAGCCAGTGGAGGAGATCAAGCGCGCGAGGGGCCGCCCTCGTCTGGAGACCGGCGCGCACCAGGATATGAAAGAGGTAAGTGTCCTGCGCATTTCACCGTCGGCGCATGGCTGTGGATGGGCTTGGTTTCTCATTGCTTCGCCTGTTCCTTCCATCACGGAGCTGCATATTGCGTGCTGATGACGCTGTATAAGACGAGAGGCTAACATGACGCTAGCGACGCAAAGAACAAATTCGACTTGCGCAGAGGGCATATCGTAATCGCAAAGAGACTGCTATTGTCGAGCTTGAAGCCAAAGTCGCTGCGCTCGAGGCGAGCAATGCTGAGATCAAGGCCAGCTTCCAAGCGCTTCTATTGGAGTTCGTTGATCGTCATGGCATTAGCGCCCAGATCCCCGAACTCGGGCGACGACTGCGCCAGTTCTATTCCCTTCTTAGCCGTCGCAGTTCAGATGGTACGGCCCCCATGAGCCAGGGCTCGATGTCGCATGCGGGGCTACCAATCGACACCTCCTTACAATCGAGTCATATCTTGGATAGCAGGAGGGCCGATGCCATGTCGTCCACGTCACAGGCCCTTGTGCCAGCTTCCTCCCATCAGCCGCAGAAACTCTTCGGCGGAATCATCGTAACTTACGAGCCCGAAAGTCAGTCCATTTCTCAAGGCGCCACGCCTCCCATAGATTCTTCTCTGGACGATGGGAATTACACATATGTCAAGATGCCCAATATGGAGAATGCCAGCTTTGTTTTCGATCTCAGCTTTTTGGATAACGGTTCACCGAATCAATGGCCGCCCGTGTCGCAATGGGGATCTCTGCCCATGCCTGCATCGGGAGCGTACCTGGAGAGAACCCTAGGCCGGAGGCTGCACCGGCGCACGACTGAGAAGGCCGCAAGCCTCCTGGCGATGGAAAGCCCTCCATACGACATAATGCATCGGGTCTTCGGTTTTGTGCGAAATTATGCATCCCTTGAAAGTATACGCGAGCGCATCAGGAGCACCTTGACCCGGACGATCGATGAAGACTTGGATGCATATACGCAGCCTTTCCATCATATTGGAGGTTCTGGCACGCACTTTATTAGCGATGGGAAGGGCGACACCTACCAAGGCGGTGCACCATTTCCAAACTCGGGTTTCGGCATGGGTCCTTTCAACGAGAGAACAACAGTCGTGCGCGATGAGCTGCTTGATCTCTTGCAGCGCAGCAAGTTTCCGGGCTGGCAGGGCGAGTGGTTCGATTCATACGATGTCGAAAAGTTCCTGGCGAAGAATTCCATCAAGTTACCACCGACAGGGGAGGGTTATGTAGACATCCCACCCGGCGACTTTTACGACAACCCCCTCGAGCAGCAAGCTTCTTCGTCCAAGCAAGACACGCCCTCTAAGAAGGTCATCTCGAGCTTCAATATGTCCCGCGACGCAGGCATGTCGATGCAATCCACCATGTCTGATAGCGACACCTCCCCACTGCCCGTATCCGGCGTCGACAGCATGCTCTCGATACCCACCACGACTGCCGTATGGCTCCCGGGAACATCGAGCTCTGATTTCATGGGCGTGTCGCAGAGCATGGTACCTTCGCTCCCTGCGTACAATACTCCTTCCAGCTTCGGCGTTTCGAACTCGCCTAACTTCGCGTACCCGCCCCTCGCCATGGAATCCCCGACCAGCCAAGCTCCCTCCAAGAGAGTTTGGTTCAGCGTCGAGAAGTTCATTGATAGTAAGTCCTGTTCCCCTTCGTTTATCAATCTTCCATCCACTAGAACCAGTGAACTAACATGTGAATTTCCAGGACTTGGCTACAGAAGCACCTGCGTCGGTCGCGGTCCCGCCTTCAGGAAGAGCGATGTCATACTGGCATTCTGGGAGGCCTCGAAGTCCGAGCCCGAATAGAGTCGTTGATAAACCTGGTTCCTTATCTTAGGCGCATAAGCGCTCATTTAATCAACGACGTACAAGTAGTGGCGCGGCGCATGGTCGATAAAGCCTAGGTATCAGCGCAAAACCTCCAGCTTACTGTTTCAACAAAAGAATGAGGGAGAAAGTCAAGAAAGAAACGTAAAAAATAACGCGAAATATATACTCTCTCCATTATATGTAAACCATTCCTTTTTCGGGGTTTCGGTTTTCGTGGGGGATATTCTTACCATTTTTTTTGTTGAGGGAGCGTCGTATTGGAATCAGAATCAGGAAATTCACATTCAAGGTGGGATCGCGCGCGCGTCTTACGAACGACCTATCTACGGAGAACAGACCTACCTATATATTGTACACATATAGAAGGAAAGAAGACCGGCCTTTTTGTTCAATGGGGGAGATAAGAGAGAGAAGAGGTTTATAACTATATATATTTTATGTTGCCTTATGTTGGCCCTTTTCTTCATTGTCATATATGTATAGCACCCCGTCATGTTAGTAGTAAAAAGGGGCAAAGGGGCAAAATGGCCTGTTGGTTTCTGTTTTCTTAGGAGCAAGGGTATCTTTGGAATTCTGTGATAGTAGATATGTATACATCATCGAATACACGCGATGATGATAGTTAGTACATAAAGAACAAAACGTTTCAAAAAAGGACAACGACGACATTCTCTATCTGTGTCATCACAGCGTAACCGGCTCTGCCCTCTCCCGCATCGCCTGAATCTTCTCCTTTTGAATCCGCTCGATCTGCGCCAGATTCGGGAACAAATCCCGCCACTTCTCCCCATGCTCCTCGAGCATCTTCGCCTCCCAGCGCGCCCTCCGCTCCTCATGTCTCTGAATCCTCTCCTCGACGGAAAGCGTCGTCTCCTTCGCAATGAGCGCCCGCATAGCATCCGCCCTGGCAATGAGATCCTCCCGCTCCTTCTGCAGCGCATCAGCCAGCACCACGACGCCGTACTGGTACAAATTATGCGCAAACGAGGCCTTATGCGTGCGCTCCTGCTGCTCGGCCTCCGTCTCCCACCGGTTGAAACCCCGCATGTCGCTGTCCTCCGAGGGGAGCCCCTCCCGTCGCAGCAGCCAGTCGACCTGCGCATCCCATCTGTCCTCGAGCCGTGCATCGATCATCTCCTCCTCGGCAATCTCCTGCAACCGCAGGGCGCGGTCCATGCGCTTCGTCATCTTCTGCCGCAGCACCCGGCTCAGCAGCTTCGACTGCGGCTTCGTGAAGCGCAGGAAGGGGAACTCGCCGGCCATGTCCATCCTAGGGACCTGGCGGCGGCCGGTCCCGCCGAGCTCGGACAGCGGCCGCGGCCGGCTCGTGATGTCGTACTCGGGCTTCGGCGACGGGTTGCGCCGCGTGGGTTTTGGCGTCACGTTGACGAGGAGGGGAATCGTGCCGGGTCTCGGCACGTCTTGTTTCGGTGGTGGCGGCACATATTTCGCCTGACTGCGTTTCCGCTCGTCCAGGCGCGTCGTGAGGAAGGAGATGACGGAGTTGTAGTGTTCGGAGAGGGTGTTGGTCGCGGCTGTGTGCAGGACCTCGAGCATCCGGTAGCCCGCGCTCAGGGCTGGGTAAACAATTCGCGGACTGATGTCGTCTTTGTTGCGCCGGAAGGCGGCGCGAATCTGGATGGCGATCGGGTTCTTCCCCGGCCCCCAGCCCGTTGCCAATTCATCTGGGAGCGATACCTGCGGTGCCAGGCGCAAGAATGCGCGGTAGAGGGCCAGGCCTGGTGCGGGTGGTGAGCGGGTGTTTGGACGAGACGGAGGGCGTCCGTGGTGATGATGGAGCTCTTACATGCTGTCCGGTGGCGTGAGTTGCGGGCTGGGATCAGGAATCGGCCAGGCGGGTATTTTCTGACGGGTGACATTTGGGGGAAGGGGAGAAAGTCTTGGGTTGAGTTGCGTCGGCCGTGAAAAGTGTAAGTACCGGATCGGTATAAGTCGGGGCGTGCTATACGGATGGATGTGGGGACGCGCAGTCACGTTATGCACGTATCCGATCCTCTGCCCCACCAAAACGTTAAATGGACTCTTTTCTAGAATAACGCTAGATAGACTGAACCCTGCCGTTTCTTACGGCTTACACCCTGGCCTGGTCCCGTCTCTTAACTGACGACGGGTCCTGACTTTCTGTTCCCGACTTTGTCTTTCTACAACTCATCTTCCCGCGACTGGAATTGTGAATCGTCGAGCAACTCTTTCACACAACTCCCTCAGTATTTTAATAGATCTCGATTAGATTCTTTTCTTTCGTGTCCCCATCCTGAACCACCACACTACCTGCAGTCACCGATCCGTTCGTCACATCCGCCATGGTTCTTCAAGACCTAGGCCGCCGTATCAGCGGCGCTTTACACGATGCGACGCGCGCCCCCAATCTCGATGAAAAGGTTGGTTCGCAATGAAGCCACAAATAGTCTGCCTACCATTTAGCACCGCGCGACAACAGTAGCATAGTCCACTGACAAATCATCTTATTCTATAGGCGTTCAAAGCTATGCTCAACGAGATATCGGGTGCCCTCCTCGAAGCCGACGTCAACGTGAAGCTAGTTAGCCGCCTTAAGAATTCCATTAGTACCACCGTCAACTTCAAGGATTTAGCACCCGCCATCAACAAGAAGCGATTAATTCAGAAGACCGTTTTCGAGGAGCTGGTCAAGCTCGTTGATCCCCATGCCGACCCTTTCAAACCCAAGAAGGGCAAGTCCAACGTTATCATGTTCGTTGGTTTGCAAGGTGCTGGAAAAACAACCACCTGTACCAAGCTGGCTCGCCATTACCAGGCCCGAGGCTTCAAGGCCTGTCTTGTTTGCGCCGATACCTTCCGAGCCGGTGCTTTCGATCAATTGAAACAGAACGCCACAAAAGCCAAGATACCCTATTACGGTTCCCTCACAGAAACAGACCCTGCCAAGGTGGCTCGTGAAGGCGTGGAGAAGTTCAAAAAGGAGCGCTTTGAAGTCATCATTGTCGATACCTCTGGTCGGCACAGACAGGAGTCTGCCCTGTTCCAGGAAATGATGGATATTCAAGAAGCTGTCAAACCGGACGAAACTATCATGGTTCTTGACGCTTCGATAGGTCAGCAGGCCGAAGCTCAAGCCAAGGCTTTCAAGGAAGCGGCAGACTTCGGAGCCATCATTATCACCAAGACAGATGGCCATGCCAGTGGAGGTGGTGCTATATCCGCCGTCGCCGCCACCCACACGCCAATCGTGTTCATCGGTACCGGTGAACACATGCTCGACCTCGAAAGATTCGCGCCCCAGCAGTTCGTCAGCAAGTTATTAGGCATGGGCGACATGGCAGGCCTAGTCGAACACGTCCAATCCCTCAAATTAGACCAGAAGGACACGATAAAACATATCCAGGACGGTATTTTCACGGTCCGCGATCTGCGGGACCAGCTGAGCAACATAATGAAAATGGGACCCCTCTCTAAGATGGCGGGTATGATTCCTGGCCTCTCTAACCTCCCTGGAATGGCGGGTATGAACGACGAAGAATCCAGCGCGCGTGTGAAGCGGATGATCTACATCTGTGACAGCATGACGGAGAAGGAATTAGATAGTGACGGCAAAATGTTCATCGAACAACCCACCCGCATGACCCGTGTTGCTCGGGGCAGTGGAGTTTCGGTCCGTGAAGTGGAAGAGCTCCTCTCGCAACAGCGCATGATGGCCGGTATGGCAAAGAAGATGGGCGGCAGCATGAAGAACATGCAAAAGGCCCAACAGGCGTTCGGCAGCGGTAATAACAAAGCCCAGCAGATGGCCGCGATGCAGAAGCGGATGCAGAGTATGGGTGGTGGCGCCGGAGCTGGTGGCATGCCTGACATGGGCAGTCTCATGCGCATGCTCGGTGGAGGCGGTGGAGGCATGCCTGGTGGCATGGACATGGCGAAGATGATGGAGAGCATGGGTATGGGTGGTATGGGCATGGGTATGGGCGGCGGTGGTGGTCGTGGTCGACGGTAATATGCCCGTCCGTTTCACTTCGCTTCAACTTCTTTACTTACAAGATTATCTTTACGTGGAATGGAGAACATGACGACGACGGCATGGTATCGGTGTTCTGGCGCATGAGCTCCCCCTTTTTCCGAATACGTTGCATACCCTTGAGCGAACTTGTACGCTTGATTTGCCGCTGTCAAGAGCTTAGATGCAAACATATTTACTTAGCTTCTGAATGACTTTGCCGTGTTTGTGTTGTACGAACTCGGCTGATCAAGGGGGAACCCCAACCCATTTCCTACGTGTTCGCGAAATGTTCAACAGCATGTCGAAACGTGATGCTCACCGAGTAATATTTCCCGAAACGATATTGCCGCTCGAGTAATGCCGATTGCAGTCAAACATGACTAGAGCACGAGCAAAACTACCGCCTCTGTAAACAGAGTAGCACCAAGAGAAAAAGTAGAGCATCAAAGTAAGGAGGTTGGTTGTCATCAAGGTAGATTCAACCTATCGACTATTTTGGTACCGAGTCCCCATCCCTGACCTTCCCGTCCCGTCGTGTCAGTGTATCCTACTCGACTCCGTTTGCCTAGCCTAACATAACATCAATGTTTGACATTTTCTTGCGCGAAAAATCCGCGAGACGAGGGGATCACGACGATGGAACTTGATCGTTGTTCTGCGTGTTAACTGCTGGACGGGTTTGTGTTTTTGTCTACCTTCCATCGTACTTTGGTTTGTGGGGCCTGATATAATGTTTTCCCTTGCGTCTTTGTTTTCTTTGCATCTGTGTCGTGACATCGTTTTTCTCGTTAATGCCGACACTGGGCCTAAGCTACCTCATTTCTCGCCTCTTTCACACTCTCTCCCTCGCTTCCCGCCGTTCAGTTGCCGGGGTATACGGAGCCCTCCGGGGGCTGAGGGAGCTTCTTGCATTGACTAGAGGCCATGTAACTGCGTATAAGTTAGCAAAATGTTGCGTTTTCCGTGTAAGAGGTTTTGTTAGGAGCCGTACAAACGGAGCTCGATGAGGATTGTCTCCATCGTGTTCTCGCGCTTCCAGTTCGCGAGGCAGGGGAGCTTGGTCGGGTCGACGACGCCGTTTCGCGGGTTCACGCAGGGCAGGTTGACCTGGCTGATGAATTGGATGGTGGGCGGGAGATCGGGGTACTGGCTACCGCAGTGCATCTTCACGGAGTAGATTCGGTTCTCGTGAGCGCTCTGGGTTGGGGGGTTCGTTAGCTTTCGCGTCCCGGTCCCATCTATCGGATGGAAGGATAAGGGAGTGGACAAGAGAGGGAATATGCTAACGTGGGGAGGGCCGAGAATGGTGCCGTTCCAGTCGGACATGAGAACATCTTCGGGGTTGTCGAGACCGTAGGAGCAAGCCTCTGGAAATATGAAGAAGATATAGTATTAGCGACCTAACCATAGACGAGTAGTTCATAAGCAATACTGCTGGCGAAAGATGACATACCGGCTCCCAAGCCCTTCTCACCCTTCTCGAGCTCCTCGAGGAGACGGAAGTTGCGCGGGACTCTGGCCATGTCGGCGATCTGAACACTGCGATGAAGCTTTCGAATAGCTACGGATACGGCGGAATGATGCAGTCAAGTATGGTTAAGATGTCGGTCCAACTAAAAGAATGGCTGTTCTTTAGAACCGGGGGGCTTAAAGAAAGATGGAAATCGTGCACGTGAAAGCCGTTGGGAAATGGGGTGAAAGAGCCGGCCGGTGATGGAATGCGGGAGAGGGAACGAGCACGTGGGATGGTGGGGGTGACGGTCCTGACGGATGGCACCTTAGGGAGCTTGGAGGTCGCTGGAAAGTGGACCTCGGTCTCTTCCGGTGGCAGCTTCCACGGCAGCTTGTCAGGCACCATTTAACCCCTCGGCATAGGCCTGTTCCAGGATACAAGCATATTCGCTTAAACCATTCACAGGCCATTACATCACAGGTGAGCACCAGTGTGGCAGTGAGCTCAAGCAAACAATCCAACTCCAACCGGCCAATCATTCAGGCTCCATGCTGGCCACATCATAGGCCCCAGACTGCTGTATTGACGACCATTCATCCCACGTCTTACAGTACACGGTACAGGATACGGAATACTAGGAGACGGAATTCATATCACGCTTTCCGCTTCTATGTCAATGACTAGATGGAGTGATACCACGGAATAAAAGCGACAACTGGCCAAGATGACCACTCAGCTGCTTGCTGCTGAGCTAGCAAACCTCATCCAGGAAAGCAAGCGCAAGCATAATGATCTGAGACAGGTATGCAATGCAGTCCGGCCTTAGCCGACGTACCTTTCTAAGAATCCTAACCGGGGAGCATCTCATGGCTTTTGCTTTCGAATGAACACCTTCGGGACTAATAGTGAATCCCCCCAGGCTGCCGAGAAATCCCTCGATGAGTTGAAAAGCATTCGTGGTAACTCCGAAGCCTCTTTGGCTGCTGGTATGTGACAGTGAAGCATTGATCTTATATCGTTCTCATGGCGACAGAAACTCACGATCTCACTCAGAACTGGCGCAAAGGGTCAACTTTGCCAACCCCTTCATTATCGCATGCGGGACAAAAAATGCCAAGTTCACGGGCATCGCTATTGTCTGCCTATCACGCTTGATTCTTGTTGGCGCTCTGCCGTGGTCTAAACTCAACCCCGTCTTAGAGGCTCTCCGTGAAGCTACATCCGCTGGTCTGGATGTTCAGCTCAAGATCCTCCAGGCACTGCCCACTTTACTTCAGAACTATGCCAATGACATCAAGGGTGACTTGCTTGTCACCGCCCTGAATATTTGCTTCATCTTGCAGACGAGTAAGAATGGCGTCGTCAGCAATACTTCTGCTGCAACTTTGCAGCAGCTCATCATGACCGTATTTGAGAAGGTCACGGCAGAAGATAGTAAGTCCGGGATATTTCATGGTTAACCTGTATGCTAACACCCACATCAGAGTCGACATCAGATCCCGAGTTTGTCGGCAAAGCCCCTATTGGCAATGGCGAGAGTGTCCCACTTCGCGCTGCTGCAATGGATGCGCACCGTGTCTTCAAAGATATTTGTCTAATGACTGAAAGTCAACGTCCTGAGTATCTGCGGTTCATCGGTCTCCCACAGACATTCGGCTTGGAGTTGATAGAGTCGGTCTTAAGCCAACATCCCAGTCTCTTCATAGCCCACAAAGAGCAAGCTTACACGCTCCGCACGAGGGTCATGCCATTTATTATCAAGTCCCTGAACGGAAAGCCTAACTTTGCGACCTCTGTTCGACTGGTCCGTATCTTGTATACTATGCTCAAGAAACACCTCAGCATACTGCCAACAGAGGGTGCGGATGCCTTAGACGTACTGACTCAGCTGCTAGATCAAGACACGGTTCTTTGGAGGCGGGCCTTATGTATGGAGGTTTTCAGGGGTATTTTCTCCGAGCCAACACTCCTTAGGCGCATCTTCACGTTGTATGATGCCAAAGAAGGAGAAAGAAATGTTCTAAAGAACTTAACTGACACATTCGTCCGCGTGAGCACCGAAAAGCCGTCGGTCATTGGTCTTAGCCATCACTCAACCATCCCGGTCGCTGACCCGTATGCCAACATGGGTACATCCTCAAACCAGGCGATACTGGAATCCAGTGGCGTGACGGGAATCATCGGCGGCTCTGTCAACGAGGGCCACAACACGGGTATAAGCTCTCAATGGAGCACCGTCAGAGTTGCATGCATAGATCAACTCGACAAGACAGAGCCGCCAGCTATTCCGGAATCCTATACCTATGCGCTTACACTGTCCTGCATAACCTCGTTATCGGAAGGCCTCGCCAAGTTCATATTACCACTCACAGTGCCCGGCGATGCCAGATCTCGCAAGAAGGGCACAAAACACTCGGATAGCAGCAGAGACTCGCCAGCACCTACGGAAGCGAGTAAAACCGACAGCACGAAACTCGGAGTGGAGAGAAGCAATACAACAACCTCCTTGGAACGATCAGCCTCCTTTAAGAAAAACCCTGTTCCTGTCAATCCATTGGCCCTGACAGATCACCCCCTATATGCAGACGTCAGAACGTGTGCCAACATTATAGAGGAATGCTGGCCTGCTATTCTCGCGACGTGCTCGACCTTTCTGTACGCCGCTCTGGATTCTGAATATTACCACGGTCTTGTGCGTGCGTTTCAGAAGTTCGCCCACGTCGCGGGACTTTTGCAGCTCAGCACACCCCGGGATGCCTTTCTTACGACTCTGGGAAAAGCAGCCGTGCCACCCAACGTATTTACTGCTTGCCTCAATGCTGGCTCCTTGAAGTCGGCTATTGCTAGCCCCACGGTCGATTCGTCTAATACGATTTTAGGCAATGCTAGAGGCTTGCTATCTGTAGACAATCTGGTGACACCCGTGGGAGCCGCTGGCGAGAGACAAAGACAAGCATCGTTTGAGGCGAGCACAGTAACTCAAACACTCAACACGCGAAATCTGCTTTGCATGAGAGCACTGCTCAACTTGGGTATTGCTCTTGGACCCACGCTTAGTGCGTCCTGGTCAATTATTCTGGAGACCTTGCAACAAGCCGATTTCGTTTTGTTTACCAACGGAAAGACTGCTGGTAAAACTCCCATAGTCAGCAACGTCTCTGATTCGAAAGCAGAAGCCGAAGCTGCAGGGTTGCTGGCGAGTTTCAGCACTGAGATAAAGGCAGTGGAAACAGCTGCCTCCAGACTTTTTGAAAGTACCGTTGATTTTCCTAACGATGCATTCGTCGACATAGCCACCGCCATATGCCATCTTCTTAATAATCAATCTGATCCGGCATCAGAGTCTTCAAATCAAAGTCGTTCAGCATCGGCCACTCAGCCCCCGTCAGCGGGCATACGAACGCCAACTGCCCAGCATCGGAAAGTAACTGGCCTCAACACTGCTGCCCTTCCGGGGCCCAATCAGCAGGATCAGTTTGCGCTTGCTAAGATTGGGGACTTGGCGATGATCAACCTTGACAGACTCATCTTGTACTCACCCGACGTATCCGGCTGGAATTTACTCACATCGGAGGTCATCAAAGTACTCGGCTCCAGCACCATCGCGCCACCAGTGAGAGGGCGGGCCGCAGAAATAATAACACGACTTATGCTGGATGCCGCAAAGGCTATAAGGAACCAGAATGATGAGACGCGTGCAACAGTCCAGCTTCGCATATTGACATCTCTTCGCGCTTCCTTGAACCCCTTAGAAGAACCAAACCGTGTCATATCGGTGGCCACCTCAACCACTGATGTTGAAATCCACAAGATCATCCTGGAAGGGCTTAAGAGTCTCCTCGATGGATGCGGTGAGACACTGCTCAGTGGATGGAATGTTATATTCGAGATCATTGGTACCATTTTCGTGCCCAGATTCTCTGACCCGGAGCACGGTCCTGACGACCGCACAACACTTCCAGGGCTCACGACCCGATCCCCAAAACTAATTCGCTTTGCATTCGGCTCTCTACAGCTCGTTTGCTCGGACTTCTTAGCTTCTTTGCCCAAATCATGTTTCCTTATTCTCGTTGATACCCTGTACAAGTTCTGCTCTCAGGACGATGATCTCAACATAGCCTTGACTGTGAGTTTTGTTCTCATCCGCCCCTATATTCAGACTGTCTAACAAATCACTTTTCCAGACGGTCACGTTCTTCTGGGATCTCTCCAATTACCTCTCCAGCAAAAACAAAACACTCCCCATTACTAATGATCTTGTTGGCGACTTTGATGATACTTCCCTGGCTGAGAAAGCCTCGAATGCGGAGAACGCAGCTTCGGACGCCGCTTTGTGGATGCTGCTTCTCATCCGACTCACGACAGTGACAACTAATGAGAGACTAGACTTGAGAAACAGTATGCTATTCTCTTTCCTCCGCAAAAGATGCAAATACTAACAATCATAGGTGCTATACAAACGTTACTGCGAATTTTCGATGCTTATGGCGATCAGCTTACGCCGGAAGCTTGGTCTGTATGCATAAAGGTGGTTGTATTCCGCCTGTTATCGTCCATAGAGACGGAACTGAAAGCCATCGGCAGTGTAGCATGTGAGGAAAAGGTCCGGCACGATTGGCACGACACAGCAGTCGTCGTCCTCAACGGCATTTCCAATCTGCTTTCGAACTATTTGGATGTTCTCACTGCCCATCCGACATTCAATTCGTATTGGCAGCAGCTTCTCGGCCATTTCGCAACTCTTTTAGATCTTCAAGTTTTCGATATCAATACTGCGACCTTCAAGGCTTTAACACAGATGCTCTCACACAGTCAGAGTGTGACGAACCAAAACTTCAACAAAACAACTATCGACCTGGCATGGGATCTCTGGGCTCGTGGCATACCAGTTATTAAGACCGCTGAAAACGAGAAAGCTCCAGATAATCAGAGTTGCCTGCTCGCTTATGTTGCTGCATTGCGCGAGGTATACAGGCTAATTCAAGACGACCTCACTGTAGAGCGCATTCGCCGTATGCTCACACTTCTCCGCGAAGTCATGGAGATGGCGACACCCGGGTCCTTCGTTGCTGACATCGACCATGCTACGCCACTACAGAGTCAAGTGTTGGATGTCCTCAAGTTAATCCGCACAGACATTCCCGGAGCCCCGTCTGCTCTCATCACCCAAATCTCCGACTTCGTCTCGTTAGCCTTTTCCAATGGTACCAACGCAGCGGATCAGCCAAGTTCGCAAAAGCGTACTTACGTCGCCATGTCAAAAGCAAGCATGTTGATATTGCAATCGTTAGTGCAAGCACATGCCTCCGACCCGGATATCTATATCAATGGTGCTCTACTGACTGCTTTGACTGCGTTGTCAAGACCCATTGTGCTGAAATACCAATTTCCGATTGTCACGAAGTCCGAACAACCATGGAAAGAGGCAACCCAGGCGGCGATAGCCATCCTTGCAGCCACGATGAACCAACTGGTTTCTCTGGATATCCCGCGGGCTGTTTTACAAGACACATGGCATGTCCTGGTTGTCATTGCCAATGGCGTAACTAACGCCGACTGTGACGCACCGGCCGACCGCGTCAACATTGTTGACGACCAGGAGTTTGATATTAAATCGTTCCTGCAACTGAAGGATCTCATCATCCCAGCATTAGGTGCAGAGGTTGTCCCTGAAAAAACGCGCCTCCTTTTTGCCGAAAGTCTCTTCCGCATGTCTATCATCCATGCTCCGGCACCAGCTGAGTCCTCGCTTGTATACGGCGATGAAAAGGGGAACGTAGTCGAACTTTCCAATCTCTACAAAACTCGCCGCGGACGTACCATCGACCCCGAACCGTCAAAACGCAGCAAGATGTCCTATGTTTGCTTGAATGAACTCGTCTCCCTCGTCACATGCCAGGACGGAACCCCACCCACTCACTCGCCCACACTCAAGCTCCCATCGCCAACCGCCTCACCCGGCAGCGCGGCCTCGGAACCCCTCCGTCTCCTCCGAGTCCGACTCGCGAAGACGGCGGCGTCCTATCTCATTCTCCGCGCCGCCCTGACACTTCGAACATACGTCGCTGACCAGCCGCTTCGTGGCCGCATGCCGCAACCCCGCAGTCAACGCGAGGAATTAGCCCGAATCTTGGAGAGCCTGGTGAATCTGAAGAGTGAACCGGACGCCATACCCGACACGCCGAATGTCGAGAGTGAAAGGCGGAAGCATTTATTGCGACTCTATCCGCTTATCGTCAGCGCCACGCGGGTCTCTGCTACGGCTGGCGATGATAAGATCACGAGACTTCTGACGAAGGCGCTTGAGGAGGTTGGTGCGGAACTGGGTATGTGAACCTTGACTTCATCATTGCGTTGAAGCGAAAAGGGGATGTATCGATTTGGTCCGTATTTTCATTCTAGGTAGATTTTAGAAGAGAGAGTGACTACCTAGACTTGGGTCGACAGAGAAGTTTTAGGAGAAGTGTTGTTTAATTCCGTTAATGTAGACTTATTATCAATACAATGTAGTCGGCCTTCGCGCCGTGTTACTCACTGAGTCTCACTCTGCCCCTTTTCTCTCTCTCCTACTCTCCCACCCTTTGCGCTTCCGCTAAAGATTTACACACCCATGATACAACGGGCTTTTCATTCACACCACAAAGACAAATAGCAAGACATACCTTTTCGCAACGACCGCATAATCAAACACCACGCACACACAAAACACACTTCAAAAGCGGAATTTTCAATTGTTTTGTATTCATTCATTCAAATATATATCCATCCCCCTCACGTTCCTCAACAAAAACGAACGCCAATGCCATGCCTAACTCCATAAAAAACTCAGGGCAATAAAAAAGGGGGGAGAGCATCTTCTCTCCCCCCCCTTGAACTTTTTGTATTCCTCGTCTATTCCCCCTTCAACCCGTAAGCGTAAGGACAAAATGTGAATAGTGAGAATTAAAAAGAACCCCCCCCTTTATTCATCCCCTTTAATGCGTGATTATAATACATGGATGGGATAGGATGGATAGATGGAAGGGCTCCTCAATCCGGACGCCGCGGCGGCGGTTATTCCCTCGCCCTGACTTGTTCTATCACTAAGCATGAGAACGGTGGGAGAGAGCCGGAGTAAAAGAGGGGAGCTTCCGAAGCGTATGTCGTGCTATTTCAGCACAGAATGAGGCATCTTTTGTTAATCGTACAATTCCCCTATTCTTCTACTTCTTAGCGGTGGCGTTGTCGAATTCGCGCACAACGGAGTCGACGATGCTCTCAGGAGCCTTCTCGGCCTCAGCCTGCTCGTTGCTCTTCTCGAGGAGCTGCTTGGCCATGGTGCGACTCTGGGCGTCGCCGACCTTGCCGTAGACGCTGAGAGCAGTGGCGATCATGCCGCCAATGTCGCCAACATTTCCGGGGACAACGACAGCCGTGCCCTCCTTGGCAAGCTTGCCGAAGGCCTCGACGTACTTCTCAGCGACATTGAGGGAGACAGCGCCCTGTGCAGAGGCACCACCATTGGCAATCGAGGCACCGATGGCGTCGATACCGGCAGCGGTGGCGCGAGCCTTCATGAGAATAGCCTCGGCCTCACCAGAGGCGCGGTTGATCTGCTCGGCGCGCAAGGCCTCGGAGGCAAGGATGACACTCTGCTTCTTTCCTTCGGCGATGTTGATGGCACTTTGACGCTGACCTTCGGACTCGAGGATCTCGGCGCGCTTGGACCGCTCGGCCGTCACCTGGCGGTGCATGGCTTGGACGACACCGTCGGGGGCATGGATGTCCCGGATTTCATAACGGAGACAAGTGACACCCCAGGCCTGGGCGGCTTCGTTGATAGCGGCGGTTATGTTGATGTTGAGGGCGGCGCGCTCCTTGAGGACGTGGTCGAGAGAAAGCTGACCGATCTCGCTGCGCATGGTGGTCTGGGCGAGCTGGCTTATGGCGTACTCGGCATCCTCTACCCCATAACTGTTTCGAGCTGCGTGTTAGACACTTTCTCCTAATACCCCAATTCTCCGTTTGTCATTATTATGAACATAGAATGGTAACCCACCTGGCTTTGTATGCGTCGAAGACACGGGTGTAAAGCACACCGTCGAGTTCGAGGGTCACGTTGTCAGCAGTAATGGCGCTCTGGCTGGGTATCTCAATGGCAACCTCCTTCAGGCTCTTGACGTAGGCAATCCGGTCGATGAAGGGCACGAGGATGGCCAGGCCGGGCTCGAGAATGCGGTTGAATTTGCCCATGCGCTCGACGATCCACGCGGTCTGCTGGGGCACGAAGCGAATGATGGTGTTGGCGGGAAGAGAGGGACGCTGGAAATAGGAGGGCGGCACAGGGCCCATGTAGCCGCCGGACGACGCCGACGAGGGACTCTGTAATCTGGCTGTGTCGTGGAGTGTTCGCCGCAAACTGACGGCGAGAGGGCGGGCGAGGGAGACTTGGGTGTTTGGGCCGGCCGAAAGCAGGCCGCGCCGTATGGCGGGCCGTACGGCCTTCTCTACTCTGGTCAGCGACATGTGGGGGTTCCGTGTGACGGGCACAGATCGCTGTTGTGGTGAAAACGGGTTGACGTTGTCGAGGATTTGGAGAATGTACGAGAAGGTAGATTTCCAGATGGCGATCGATCTGCCTGCCTCTTGTTAACACTACGCGGGTTAGATCGAAGTGGGTCTTGACCCGACCTCACAAGGTAGTATTGGATAGATACCTAGTTCGGCTGTTTTAATGCATATACGTCATTCTAACCACCTTTATGTATTTAAGAGACTAGCTTCGTGACTAAGAATCCGTAGGCTCGGTCCCTTCCGTTGCCGACCGGCGACGTGCAGCTCCGACGCAGGAGTCTCATTGTCGGCAGTCTCGATCCCATCGGTAGCCAATATCGTGAGGATTAAAGGGGCGGTTTCTGATCCAGTCAAAAAAGGCTTTACAGTTTCTTTCCTGTTTAGTATTCCGTACCAATTATCAATGTTTTCAAACAGACTTACGGAGTATAGAGGCTAGCGAAGCTCCCGGCACTGACGTCACGCGGAATAGCTCGGTCTAACAGAGGCATATCGTGATCCCGAATTACACGTGCAGACTTGCAATAGGGGCACATATTTCTTTTATGTGTGTCTGATACTACCTGATGCATTTATTGTGCTTCAGATGAGTGCCCGTTTCCTTTTGGCATATTACAGGCAATGACTGCTCGGTGTGCATAGTCTCTTGTCAGGGGTTCTCATTCATGGCAGACCGAACTTCAAATGTTACATGGCCTGCTCCTCATGGATCTTCCTTATAGGATAGGTAGACCGCAACCATTTCCACCCTCTCCAACAGAATATCTGCGATACTTTCCATTTGTGATCCATATTAGGACCGTGAGCCCCCTCGATACATTAAAGTGGTATCGCAATACTTCGCGGAGATGCGTAGGATCAATTGCCCTTCAGAGTCAGGCCAGTCCGTCGGCGGTACTTCAATACCACTAATGTATCGTCTTTATACCGGCAAAAGATAGGTGGTATGCAACGTAGAAACGCGCACACATTGGTCAAACTTGCAATCCATGATCCATGGTCCACGGCACAAGTTCTCCTGTCAGATTGACTGGTATAAGCCCCTCGCTGGTCTCTTAATCTGTTCGGAAATTGAACGACGATTCCCAGCGCAGCCCTATAAACCACGAAGGCAGGCCGGGCTTTTTCTTGTGTCAATATCCACGAACGGAAAATTTCGCAACCATGGCGTATCGGGCGAACGTTCCATTAAGGGATCATGACGACCAAATTCGCAGGGAATGGCGGCGATAAAGGGAACCAGCATTGAGTAGCCGTTTCAATAACAAGCAGTTGATATCCGCCATAGCCGTCAAGCATGTGACTGGCTATCTTCTGTAGGCTGTCTCATGGCAAAGGTTCAGAATGACTGCAGTGACCAGGGCGGAGGGTATAAAGAATACCAATAGGGGTTCCGTCATGACATGCCGTATATGTCATCGGGTATCACTGGAATCTCGCCGGACTGCTGGGTATCAACCTTCGCAGAACTTCAATCTGTCGCGCTTGAGCTTTGTGCTTGAGGTCGATCGCGCCACGTTTGTCCAGTCGCCTCGTGCCATTCGAATATACCACGGTGAAGTCCGGTACAACGTCGCCAGGGCGAATCACACTCCGAGGCGTGATAACACAATGCTACGAAACACAAGTTAGCCCCAAAGCGCAAGTCGGCCATAAAAGCTCCATGGTAGGACAGTCGCCCACCTTGCCTAGCTTTGCGCCCTTGCCAATCTGGCTGCCGACACCCACATGGGTGCCTTCCCCAATAACGGTACCACCAGACTCGACGACCGCTCCAACCTCAACCGTAGCATAGTCGCCAATTACAACGCCATCACGCGACTCGCTTGGAGTCGGGTCGGCCGAGGCTGCCCCGATGTTCGTCCGCTCGTGAACTATGCATCTGCGGCCGATGGTGATTCTGCCATTCGAAGAGTCCAGCTTCGCGCGCGGATGAACAACAGACTCCGAACTAATGTTAATAGTGTGGGTGCCGGTCAAGAGCGCCGATTCGGAAATAGTGATGGAAGAAGAGAAGTTGACGGGGGCTTTCGGGCCAGACTGAACCCGCGGGAGAACCGACTGGCGTTTGCTCGAGGACGACATGGTGTTGCAACGTTGTACCCGAAGTTATGGGGATCAAGCAAACGCGCTTAAAGGTGCCTCGTTGCTCGAGGCTATCGACGAACCAGTCGTAAAATAATGAGTGCTGGGCACCGGTTTCATCATTGGAGTTTCCTACCTACATGCTAGGTGGGAAAGTTGACGAAGGGATGGAAGCGTCAAGCCAACGACATCGTCACTCTGGACCTCAAATACGGAATGCATTTAAATAGAATGTCTTTTACGTAACATATGTAACTATGCAGCTTAGTGCATTTAGCAGATTAAAATATGTAGCTACCAGGATCAGGTGACGTAACTTACCCAGTGCGGACGTCGTCGCTTCCTTTGAGAGTCGCTCAATTGCCACAGCGGGATCCACTCCGAGCTCCTCGGGTCCAATCAGGGCGCAGTTGTTTGTGAGCCGTGGAAGTTGATGTGCCTCAATCATTCTTGACCTCCGACCCTACCCATCGCCACTTGGACGCTCTCCTCTCCCTGCTCAATTGAGCACCACATACCTTCGCAATGCTGTCTAGGACTACCACGTCGTCGGCAGCCTCCGTGAAGGCGCTTTCGCGCGCCGCCCGGCCTGCCGGCTCGCAGACCCGATCTTTTGCGACTGTTCAGGATGGCACCCCGAAGCGCACCTACGGCGGTCTCAGGGACCAGGACCGCATCTTCCAGAACCTCTACGGCCGCTATCCCGCCGACCTCAAGCACGCCAAGAAGATGGGTGACTGGCACAAGACGAAGGAGATCCTGCTGAAGGGCCACGACTGGATCATCAGCGAGATCAAGGCGTCCGGTCTCCGAGGCCGTGGAGGTGCTGGTTTCCCTTCCGGCCTGAAATGGGTTCGTCTCCCTGACGTCTCTGGCACGCGACGAGACGATTATGCTGACAGAAGTGTTCGCTGCTAGTCATTCATGAACTTCCAGGGCTGGGACAAGGACACAAAGCCACGATACCTTGTGGTTAACGCCGATGAAGGCGAGCCGGGCACATGCAAGGACCGAGAGATTATGCGAAAGGACCCTCACAAGCTCGTCGAGGGCTGTCTCGTTGCCGGCCGTGCGATGAACGCGACTGCTGCCTACATCTACATCCGTGGAGAGTTTATCTACGAAGCTGCTGTTCTCCAGCGCGCTATCGACGAGGCCTATGCTGATGGATTGATCGGAAAGAACGCTTGCGGCTCCGGCTACGACTTCGACGTCTACCTCCACCGTGGTGCTGGTGCCTACGTTTGCGGTGAGGAGACCTCTTTGATTGAGTCCCTCGAGGGCAAGCCTGGCAAGCCCCGTCTAAAGCCCCCGTTCCCTGCTGCCGTCGGTCTCTTCGGTTGCCCTTCGACCGTCGCCAACGTCGAAACCGTTGCTGTCGCCCCTACCATTTGCAGAAGAGGAGGTAGCTGGTTCGCCGGCTTCGGTCGCGAGCGTAACCAGGGAACCAAGCTGTTCTGTATCTCTGGTAACGTTAACAACCCCGCCACTGTCGAGGAGGAGATGAGTATCCCCCTCCGTGAGCTTATTGAGAAGCACTGCGGTGGTGTTAAGGGTGGTTGGGACAACCTCCTTGCCGTTATCCCTGGTGGTTCCTCTACCCCTATCCTGCCCAAGCACGTTTGTGACGACCAGTTGATGGACTTCGATGCCCTCAAGGACAGCCAGTCTGGTCTCGGTACGGCCGCCGTTATCGTTCTCGACAAGAGCGCCGATGTTGTCCGTTCCATTGCTCGGTTATCCCACTTCTACCGCCACGAGTCTTGCGGTCAATGCACACCTTGCCGTGAGGGTAGCAAGTGGACTGAGCAGATCATGAGCCGTTTCGAGAAGGGTATGGGTCGTGAGCGGGAGATTGACATGTTGCAGGAACTCACCAAGCAGGTTGAAGGCCACACTATCTGCGGTAAGTCTCAATTCATTCAGATGTTTTTGTTATTGTACTAATTATCTTTCACAGCTCTTGGTGAAGCTTTCGCCTGGCCCATCCAGGGTCTCATCCGCCACTTCAGACCCGAGCTCGAGGCGCGCATGCAGAAGTACGCTTCTGAGCACGGTGGTCGTCAAGCATACGCCGGTGGATGGGCTCCCAACTCTCGGGCTGAGGGAAAGCTGATCTCCCCAGGCCAATAGACAACATATTATTTTTTCCCAACCTACCTAGACAAAAACGAAAGAAGAAGAAAAAGAAGAAGAACTTGGCGCACAATATCTCACGGTTTATTACGAAGAAAATAAAGCACCTTGTACTTTAAAAGCTCTCTCTCTCTCTCTCTCTCGACCTTGCATCTATCTGTCTATCTCCTCCGTCGTTTATTGTATATATCCACACACACACAGACACCATGAATTCTTCAAAATGTTCCTAATTTGACTACTTATGTCTTCTTCCTATGCTGTGAATACTCTATGTATGTGCTGGGCCGTACCTATGACGTCTCGTCGTCTTTTGCCAGTTCAACACCGTCGATCTCCACTACGGAGTGGGAACGAACCACAACCACAACCCCACAACTTTCTTGCCCATCCCATCCGAAAAGTCCTCGACGCTGGGCCCGATCTTGGGCTCGTTATTACTAAAGCATTAGTCATAGTCTGACGATGTTGTCGTCTCATTCACACACTAGAGAGATTTCTTTCTTGAAGATTTTTCTTTGAAGTTGAATGTATTGCCTTTGCGTCCATATTTTAGCGGGCGAGGATTTATCGTTTCTCTTTGTTTCGGGCTTTGTTTTGGGGTTGAAGTGCGTAGCGAAATTTTAAAGCACGAAGTGAGTGCTCGAGTGAATGAAAACCATGTCACGCACGTTCGAACAGTTCGTGAGATTCACCAATGATGCGGGTACGTAACATAATCATTCTCATTGATTTCATTGAATGAGTTTATTGTCTACGGGATGAGGGCATGAGTGAATGAGTGAATAAAACAAATCGCGTTGCGCGATTCGGGATTTTCACATCGACTCCATTCATTCAACTCTCATCTCATAATCTCTATCAACCCCTTTCCAAACTCTTAACTAACACCCTCCCAGCCGGTCTAGAACGAACCCTCCGTCTCCTCCAATCCCTCCTCCAAATCCTCACTTCCTACACCCTCCCCCTGCACCTCATCCTAACAAACACCACCCTCACAAAACCCATCCTCCTCGCCCTACGCGCCCACATCGCACTCATAAGACGCTTCTTCCGCCTCTTCCGCTTTCTGGAGTCCTTCCGGGCCGCGCAGAGCCTCTACGCGGATGTGGGCCCGGGCCAGACACATGTCTGGCTTGATGTTTTCGCCCGCACGTTCAACGGCATGTACCTCCTCCTCGAGGCCTCGACGACGGTCGATGCCCTTAGTATTGAGGGGCTGGCGCTCTGGGGACCGGGTCGCGATCGTGCGGTGAATGTTGAGGCGCAGCGGTTTTGGCTTTTCGCGCTTGTTTGTGCGGCTTTGGCGAGTCTCGTTAGGATTGTGGGGATTCTTTGGGGAGGGGAGGCGAAGATGAAGCCGTCTGGCGAGGCGAAGAGTGAGGGCGAAGGAAAGGGGGAGGACGTGGATGAGTCGGAGAAGAAATCAGCTGCTGATTCTACGTCTTCCGATGTGAAGACTCGAGAGGAGACTCGGACGACGCTCCACGCACTCGTTCGCATTGTCGTGACTAATTCTCTTGATATCTTGATCCCAGGATCGGTGGTTGGTTGGATACCAGCTAGTCCGGGTATTGTTGGCCTGGCTATGTTTGTCACGACTGTGCTGACTGGTATGGATGTCTGGGAGAGGTGCGGGCGTGAGGTCGCCAGTCAGTAGATTTTGGTGATTATGTTACCATCCGGCTAGATTTCGTCTTGGGCAGTCTTCGGGGCGGTATATGTTTGTGTAAAGCTCATTCCGATATGTTGTCCCATTCTATTGTTGTTATCCATCTTCTCGTTGAGGTGCTGTATCCAACATAATTCGAGTGTCATATCTATCGAGCGCTTGTAAAAGGTCAGCTTGAGTATAGTAAGACGTTTCACACCAATGCTTAATTTGATTCGGGAAAGTCCTCGTGTATTGTGAAGGTTAGAGCAGAAAATGTCTGCATACCTTTTATGGACAGGAAATCGGGCGCTTCTCATACGACGACATCCAAGGGCATCTTCGTTTTCAAGGGATATATACTCAGGTTGGAGATGATGATGAGTCTGATGTACTTGTACTCGACGACGCCTCTTCCGGATCAGCCGATATGACGATCGTCGGCGAACCTATCGTGTCGATAACCATAGCCCGAGATGATGCACACGGTGACGAGCTGTTCCGAGGCCGCGGGTTAATATGCACCGGCATGGGCCGGCCCGGTACCGCAAGCGTATCCCGTCTCCGCCTCTGGCTCTGATCGCGAACTTGGGACGTCGTTGCCGTATGAGACTCTCGTGGCGGCGACCGTGATGGCGTGAGCGATCTCCTACGGTTTGTACTTCCGCTATCAGAGTGGGAGATAGACGACTGGAAGCTATTAACCCTGGTCAGGCCAGGACCAATGCTTGTTCCACCCTCAATGTGGCGGTGTTTCCTGTAGATATCCCGGATCTCTGGGAGATTAGGGACACGCCCAGCCTCACCTGGGATCTCGGGGAATTCTCCTTGCATCCGCCTAAACTCGGAGTTATCATAACGGTCGGCGGCTGGTGTGCCAAGATACTCGCTGATCTGTTTCAACCGGGTAGCAATCTTGTTTCTGCGTTTATCTATGAACGCGTGGGTTATCGTCTCGTGAGTCCGGTGGTGGCTGACAGATTGCATTTCAATATGTTCTGCGCTTTGCCCATCGACGTGTTCACCCCTAGATGTGTCATGATAATAGATGGAAGTGCCTGGGGCCTTGCCATCAGGGGCGCCTGTTGCCCTACTGTTTACACTCTCATGATCTGTAATATTGCTCTCCATGGAGGGGCGCGGCATAGGATCGCGGGAGTGAGTCGAGCTTGCGTACTCTTTCTCGTTGGCCCGCTTTTCCTTTTGGACGTAGAATATCGACCCGGGCACAACGAGGATAGTGGCAACCACATTTGCCCATTGCCCTATACAATGTCTGTTCAGACTAACGAGTTCAAACGGTAGGGGATAACGAAAGTGGCTCACCAATACTACTGAAGGGTTCGGTTTGATAGCGGACCTGAGGGCTCCAGAAGTTGACTTCACCAGAGACGAGGATAGCGATGACAATACCGGTGAATATGGGTATCTGAAGGGTTCCCAAGAAAACACGGATAATGCCGTTGATGCCTGTGATCATTTTCGGAGTTGCCCCGTTGGTCCCATCAATCGTTTCATTCTCTTCGCTTTCTTCCTGAGCAAATCGTCGTCTCCAATTGATTTCCAGGATTTTTTCCCAAGTGAAAATCTAGTATATTACGAGCTATGTGTCAGTTCTATGAGATCTAACGATAATGTCCGGATAGAGTTGCCGAGTCAATACGACCTCCAAGGTCGCGACACATGGCAGAGGTTCACTCACAAGAGTAAGGACAGGGGGTATGGAACTGCCCGCAGCCAGGAGAGCAGCCGCGCCAAACGGAATAATGTTCGGTGCCGGAATAACGGCAGGGCTGTTGGTAGAATCCCGACGAATTGGAGAGAACGGACCGGGATGATTGTAGAAGCAATTCAGGTTACAGGAGGCCTCCGAATAGGGAAAGGCAGTTAAGTTGAAGGGGTCGATATGAATGCCCCTATCGTCCAAAAGGCAAGGTTGTGCATTTGCACGGTAGAACTCGATCGCCAAACTCACCATCCCTATGTTGTTATTCAGGTTAGGGCTTTGCACAGGGACACAGCCTACAGGGTCAATGGTGCTCACCGGCAAGGAGAAGACCTGTCCACAGAAATATAAGATTCCGCCCGGGGTCATTGAAGTACGTTCTAGAGTTGTATACCGTGAGAGGCGCTGCCAATATGCCAATTGAACATATCTGAAAAGCGCCATATATGTCCATATCAACTGCCGCTGTGGATTCAGGGGTTAGTCGTCGTCCGTCCATAAGATGGTTGCAGCGACGGCTCGAACTTACAATCTACACTACGACAACATTCGAGTCAGCAAACTAACCGAAGAAGAGATGATAATATTGGAGGAAAAGAAGATGGCGATGGCTGCGAGTGACGTACTGTACTGCGGCTAACACTACCGCGTGGATAGCTGCAACAGAAGGTAGCAACAGCGCGCCCGCGAGACAGGCATTCTTCAGCCCTTCCTTTCTCCTGGCTAATACGCAAGTTGCCACGAGGCCATAGTAACTAGGAGACAATCAGCTCAGATCAGACTACCATGATGGTAGTGAGGTCGTATGACAGCGTTGACTTACACTAGCCTCGTGCCGAAGCCATACTGCCCAGAGACGGGCCAGGCACATATGACCTGAACTGCAGGCGGAGGAGTAGTACCGTTGGTGGCAGTGAGGTTCTGGCCCGACACAGAATGCAAAAGTGAATCAGCACTGAAAGGGGGCATGTGGACGAAGGATAGGCTGTGAAGCTGTCTTGAGAGTCGGATGGTCTGGGGAGTGTTTACGTCGGAAGCACGTTTGTGGAGAAGAAAGGTGTTGCAGTGCCTGTCAGCTCAATTGAATACCTAATGGATATGCTGCACAGCCGCAGGTGAGAAAGAACAGAAGGTAGTCTTGAATTGTGAGTCTCGAGGACACATTTACAGTGGTGAGTTTGTATTCATGATATAAGGGGGGAGTCATGTGGAAGAAGCAAACATAACATTCTCTCTTTTTTTCCAAAGGGTGCAAATCCTGTGGCAAAGGAGAGGAAATCGATCAAGTTAAATAGACAAGGAAAGAAGAGCAAATGCACAGGGCGAGGCTGCAAACCAGTCACGAGTAACACGGCGCCGAGGAAGATGACAACAGGCACGAAGCGTGCGAGTAGGCGGACGGGTAAGACCAGATACATGATGCGTATGGAATACGGCGATTGGATTTAAGCTGGATTTGTCAATTATACGCGGAATTAACAGGGCACTGTACATTGGTCATCCTCCAGCTGAAAGCGAGATTAGGAGCTTGCGCAAGTCACTCATAGAGTGCGATGGAGATGAGAAGAAGAGGCACTGCTGGAGCCATGAAGACGTTGTGTCACGGGAGTTGGGAAGCCGCAGCGAATGCGATCGAGTGGAGGCGCGGATAGGCGAGGCATTTGATTAAGTGGGCCCCATCCGTCAGCAATCTCGAGGAAGTCCTGCGCACGCTCGCCCGAGGAGTTTCCGTGTGCCGCGATCTTGAGAGACTCGGCGGGTGCTGCCTGGAGTGATGGATAGGTACATACTCCTTAAACCGTGTTTACGGGTTCCGTTCTCGAGGTTTTGTGGAGATCACATCCCTTGTAACTACATATTCTTGGAGAGACATGGAGTAATCCGGGTGACGCTACGTAACAACCCGTCACAGCCAGGCGCTTAGTATGGCAATAATGCTGCCTAGCGACATATCCCAGCACCTCTAGGACTTCTTTAGTACATGAGTGGAGATAGTGCTGTACACGTAACAAGCAGGTCACCTGAAGCAACATTCTCACGGACTTACGACGAATCGGTATCACTTTATCACCATCCTCGCATTCCCTCCTTGGCATGTATTCTCTTGTAGCTCTCCGTCTTGTGAACAAACAACGCATGACGGCTACACAACCTCCAAACCTCGCAAATCCCGCTATCTTCCGGTAGGTAAGCACTTTCAAGCACGTCGAAAATGGCGTACTCGAGCCTCCTCAGGTGCACCTCTACGTGAATGAGAACACCGTGATCACTTCATTGACACATCCGCCAGTTGTAAGTGTACTCATCTGTTTCTTCTGTATCGGATGCATTTACTTGGCAAACTGTTATCTACTCGTATACCCAACATCTCTTCAGAATATATTCCGTGCCAGTTACACCCGACAAAGTCATCTTGGCCTTTACTCGTCTTACAAAGATTAACATCATCGTCATCGCTATGTCTCGATTCCTCTGTCCCACTAGAATAGAGGTGAACAGCCTCGCTTCTCCTCAGAGGGCATGTAATATATATTCCGTCAACCTTCTCCATCTCCCAGAGTCGCCGCCCCGATCTTACCACACCACACCCGTCACGCACGCCTTTCCACAGCCACAATCCATACCATCCCGGGGCTTGTTCTGGTTTAGCCAGACAACCTAGACATCCTCCAGCTTTCCTCCCTTTGTCTCTCTCTCTAAGCCCAGGGAGCCTATCACTGTTCGCCCTTCCTCCACCAATGAGAGCCATAGACCACGTGCTTGACCGGCATAGGCACTCGACTGGCATTCAAAAACTCTTACGCGCCAAGGAGTCCGGATTCTTATCCCTTGGCTTGAATCTGCCAATTATTACATATTTGTACATGGGCGATTCCTCTCATCCGTGATCCTTCAATGAGGGGCCAACTTCTTCAAAAACGATACTGACACTTCCAGCGAATCGAGCTCTTGACCTGTCCTCGTCATCATGTCCGGCTCGAGCGATGAAGTCGTCGACACTCGTACCGAGAGGATCAGGGAATGGCGATCAATATTGACTCTGATCGTCTTCGTCATCGCTAGTAAGTAGCGCGTCGACGGCCGACGATGCAAACAGTCCAGTAGTGTAAGCTCACCATCGTGTAGATCTCACGGTGCTGTTTCCATCTCACGTCCCCATTCCTGTGCCTGTTGCTCTGTACAGCGCCGGAGTGAAGCTCTTGGTGCGCCTGCGGGTGATACCAGCCAGACAGCAGTACATTCGGAGAGAGTCCGACGATGGCCTCATCAATGAGGATGGCGAAGAAAACGCTTCAACTAGCCGATACGTTTGGTTCCGCTTTCCAGTCAACTTCGTGACGGGGCCGCTGATAGGAGATCTTTTCTTGCTGGCAGTCGGAGCTATAGGACGGACAGAAGTAAAGGGCGGTATCGCCGGTTCCGACAACATCGTGCCCTACGATATCTTATTGTTCTTCTTTTCACTGGCTTATATTGCCATCTCGATCGACGCTTCAGGTCTCATCAGATATCTCGCATTCAAGGTTCTGCAACTGGGCGGCAGGGTCGGTCACCGCTTGTTCTTCTTCCTCTACGCCTTCTTTTTCGGCCTGGGCAGCTTTATCGGAAATGACCCCATCATCTTATCCGGCACTACGTTCCTTGCATACATGACCCGTGTCTCAAGCAACATCCTGCATCCTAGGGCATGGATTCACACTCAGTTTGCTGTTGCCAACATCGCATCGGCTATTCTCGTCTCTTCGAATCCGACTAACCTTGTCCTCGCTGGCGCGTTCAAGATCAAGTTCATTAACTACACCAGGGATATGGTCGTACCGGTTGTTATTACTGCTATTCTAATGTTTCCATTTCTGCTCTATATCGTTTTCGCCAACGAAGCGCTGATTCCGAGCTCCATCAAAATGCACGAACTTGATGAGGAGGCCAAGGCCAGGAAGCCAGTGAATCCCAATATTCCATTTGGTAGGGGCACTGCGGGCGAGGAAGAGAAGCAGCTTGCCAACAATGAAGCCGGTCAGCTCCTGTCTTTGGAAGAGATCATGAATCCCTTCCTTGACAAACTTGGCGCTTCTTTTGGCGGAATCATCATGGCCTTGACGCTGATCACCATTCTTGTTATCAACGAGGTTCTGTCAAGCCAGAATAAGGAGACTCGAGTCTTCTACGTGACCGTGCCCGCTGCCGCCGTTATGCTTGCGTTTGATTTGGCATGGGGGTGGATAAACCGGAAAGACACCCGCAAGATCGCAGAGAATGGCAGAAAGCAAATCGCCGAAGCTGCGGAAAATAAGAGGCGGCAATTAGCTGCAGAAGCACGAGGAGGTGTCCTCATCACAGGCCCGTTTCACGGCACAGACATAGGATCAGCCCCTGCTACACGTCCAGATGCTAATGTTGCGGAATCCTTTCCCCTGGAAAATTTACCGCCTGTTAGTCCCGATGAACAAGCGCCCAACGACTCGTCTTCGACGGATGTTCCGGCCTCTGCCCAGGATACTGAGAGTGGCAGAGTTAACGTAAAGTCTTCCTCAAATGCAGCAGAAACCCGGTCAAACTCGGGGACAGAGAAAGATTCGAAAGAAGCTGTCTGGAATATTGCCGACTCAGAAAAGTCATCAGCAAATTCGAAGGACATTCATCCGAGTACCCTTATGTCCCGCAGTGTGGATGCATACAGATGGCTGCAAGATACATTCCCGACAGTCATGACCGTCTTCGCACACCTGCCCTTTGCGCTCCTACCATTCTCATTTGAGATGTTCATTCTCGTACAGGGCCTGGTAACAAATGGCTGGGTCCCTGTCTTTGCACACGGGTGGGACCACTGGGTGAATAAGACAGGAACCGTGGGTGCCATTGGTGGCATGGGTTTTCTTTCCGTCGTTTTATGCAATGTGAGTCTCTCCTCCTGTCTTTCAAACCTTCTAATCACGCCGATTGACACTGTTCAAATAGTTCGCTGGTACAAACATCGGCACAACCATCCTGCTCTCGCGCGTCATTCAAGCTTGGGATCAAATTCACAAGAACAACCACTCGCCTATCGGGGACAGGACAAAGTGGGCAACGATATACTCCATGGCCATCGGCGTGAACTATGGCGCATTCAGCATCGCATTCAGCGCCTCCTTAGCTGGTCTTCTCTGGCGTGATATCCTCGCCAGAAAGCACATCCGTGTCAGCCGCTCTGACTTTGCACGCGTTAATCTTCCCATCATTACCGTGGCTATGGCGATAGGTTTACTTGTCCTGCTAGGCGAGGTATACCTTTTCCGAGAAGACTGAGCGACGGTAATACGAGATATGTCTTGATATTGCATTTACGATAAAACCAGCCGACCACATAGATGAAAAGTCGATGCCCCGATCTTGGACCTCATTAATATCCAAGGCCCTCATAGTCCATGTGTCCATAGGACACGCTCACGCCGACTCTTGTCGCCAAATCACTCACTCACTCACTCACTCATCTCAAGCGAGAGCACGCAGCTAGCACGATGACGGTTCATACACTACCTAGTCATCCCTTGCTAGCACAAGGATGAGACTTAAAACGCAGCGTCAAGTCTGCCGAAGAAACAAAACGAGTTCATGTCCCCTATCCGTACAAGTTTTCATGGGTGGTTTATTTATCTTATCTGCCCACCATTATACGAAATGTTACGAATTTTCCCTCAGTGTCTGCCGTCTTCACGCATAGGAGAGTTAATGCATGATTGTGTCTTCATGAAAGCTGGTAGCTCGAAGCCATACGAAATAGAATGAATTTATGAGAATTATGAGAAAATCCGTGATTTTGATGCCGGGGCCAATCCGTATCTCAAAATATTTGATACAATCGCCTATATAGCAAGAGAGTTGAGGATGAGATAATGTCCGGACTCCTTCCGCAAATGAAGCCCTCCAGACAACGACTACACGGTCCATATCAAGTTCGAGATGATATTTCTCACCATCGTATTATCACCATCCGCAAAACCGAAGTTCGACCACCTCACCAAGACTCGTTCACTCAACTCGCTTACTCACTCACTCAGACACCAAAGCGAAGACAGGATAAGTAGTTAGGCAATTAATGTATTGGGTTTCATTAGATGCACTTCATTATATATCGCCCATCGCTTAACAATTCCGTCATATCGCTTGTCCCCCCTCCAAATTCCATTCCATCATCAATTCCAGACCCCGTATCATGAAAGCCTCAGACACACACACACACATATTCATTCCGATTAGTTTGATTCAATTAGATTATCATCCATCAGATTAGATACCCCGTCATACTAGAAAGGGTATTTAGAGCTGGAGACCGCTGTAGACCTGGATGGTGAGGTCGAGGGAGTTGCCGAGCGAGTTAGCCTGGACCTGGAAGTCCTCGGCGCGGGCCTGGAAGGTGGTGATGAGGGTGATGGCGATCTCCTGCAGAGAGGGAGAGCGCGTTAGTTTCGTGCTAACTTGCTTGACAAGAAACAGGGGGTGAAAAAAAAACTCACGTCAACAATGGCCTCGACACCGCGGACGGCGGCGGCGACGGGCGCGCCAACAATAGGGACCTGCTCGAGGAGACCGGCCTTGCCGATGAGGATGTTGAGGAGGGCCTGGTGGACGCGGACGAACTGTGAATCCTGTTAGTACTGAGATGATAGACGGATTGGATGGATGGAATGGCTGCTTTTCTCAACTCACCTGAAGGAAGGCGCCGAAGACGACGTCAGCGCCAGCGTCGCGGGCCATGAGGTCGCGGGCGTGGACCTTCTCGGCGGGCACATCCTCCTTGGCGACGCCGTCGCCGATCTGGTTGTAGAGCGTGGTGGCGGTGCTCACGATGTCGCTGAAGCCAGCGATGATCTGGGGGAAGGGGCCCTGGCCGATGACAATTAGGGGGGCGTTAACGATGGTGATGCTCTGGGCGGGGGCCTGGAGGGCCTGCGACTTCTGGGTGATGCTGTTGATGCCGTCGGCGATCTGCTGGGGAGTGATGGCTGCGATGGCGCCGGCGGCCATGGCGAGTCCAGAGAAGATGGTGGAGAAACGCATTTTGATGGTTGAGAAGGGGGTGAGTGACTAAAGTCGAAAGATGGATGAGATGGGTGAAGGAGGTTGTTGGAGCTGTTGTGAAGCTGGCTGTTGTGTGTGAGTGATGGTGATGATGAGGAAAGAAATCGTCTTCAAAGCTGGGAGATTCAAATGTTTATATATTCGTTTGGTTCACTCTGATATCACATCACCATCTTCACCTGCGTCTCATAGCTTTCTGCGCACTCGTCCTGCTTGCCATGATGCTAGTTTCCCACTATTGACCGATCTACATAATCGGCGATCTGAAGCCATCATAGGTCAGGAGAAATTGAAATCCACCTTCACACCGTGAACCATGTTACGTACGAGTACGTGTTGCTGGTGTTTTCTCCAGCCCTGCGATTGTCTAGAT
>JAJFDI010000166.1:0-42503 GCA_028637685.1 Xylariaceae sp. X3-2
TGCGTGAGACAGCAATCCCTTATCATGTAAGGGATGTCTGAAAGGTCTCCCCTAGCCGTGGTGCGCTATCCGGTCGGATCCTGTCAGGAGCTGTAGCGGAGAGCGACGGCGGGCCTCGCGATCGTGAGGGAGGATTCTGGGTGTTGCCCGGAGCCGGCCCTCACATAAGCCTTTAGGAGTTAATGAAATGCTGGGAGGGAAATGGTACAAACCAAGCAATATGAGTGATGAAGCCTTTGAAGCAATGGAGCCACCACCACCTCCATCACCTGATGAGGTGCTTTCTGCACAACAAAGAAAGCAGCGCCGTCAAGAGTTAGGCTTGCCTGATATTGAACACACTATCAATGGCTTGTTAACTCTATGGAGCTATCTGGCACACTGCAAACAAGAATCTGAAGCTCTTCGACATTGGGATGACATTTGCAGTGAGTTCATTGATCAGCCCAGGATTCTGGCCTATTTGGGTACAACGTACTGGAGATACAGGCAGCAGTGGGCATTTTGTTATGTTCGAGAGTACAGGAATTACGGAATTCGGTCGACGTCTCGCGTGGAAAGCGCTCATTCACAACTAAAAACGTATCTGCGCAGCCCGTGGACGAGCGTGACCCAGCTTTTCAAAGCATCGCAGACCATGACTTCGGACAAACAGGATGCCACGGAGAAGCAGGAGCAGCATCAGGCAAATCGGAGCCTCATGTTTACCAGAGCTCCCATGTTCACAGATCAGGCTCTGAAGATAAGAATCTCGTGGTTTGCCCTACAGAAAGCGTACACGGAATACCAGGCAGCTCTTACAGCGCACCGAGATGCAACAAGTCTGCCTCCGTGCACAGCGTCGTTTAGTCATGCAATGGGAATGCCCTGCAGACATATGATGTACAGGCGGCTGTACAGTGAGATGAAGAGTGGAAAGCGGATTGTTTACGTCAAACCGGACAAAAATTTGAAGATATCAGACTTTGACACTCATTGGTGGCTTCATACCGACATAACAGCCTCCGATCCACTGCTTCTTGTCGGAGACTTCGAAATCAATCCACGGGTTCAAAAGCCGAGCAAGGAGGCACAGAATCACGTAATGAATACAACGCCAAGATTTGTTTCTACATCACAACCAGCTTCTTATTTTCGACACCCAGACGCTGGTCGCGTGCCGTCATGGTGGGAGCAGGTGCTTCGTGAAGGAGCGGCACGCCAGCAGGAATCTGCCACAGCTCAGGCACTGCCAAATCGACAGTCTCAATCAGGTCACAGAGCATTCCGAATGCCTTCAGAGATTGTGGGGTGGCCTACATCTACTGCTGCACAAGAAACATCAATTGACATGTCGGAAGACGTGGAATTGATTAGTGAAACAGTGATTGCTCATGCTTCTTCACCATCTGTCGAGCGATCTCCATCTCCTTTACCCTACTACGACCCTCGAGCAATTTATAAGCGCTATACAGAGGCACGAGAGGCATGGTACAGAAATCAGCCACCTGGCGCACCAGTAGACAATGTTGCTTACCGTGTATCGGCCAGCCTACCACTGGAATACAGTCAAGCAAGTTACGACTACTGCTTAGACTACAAGCGCATGGGCAGGTGTTGTACTACACCCACAGGGTCAAGAGATTGGACGTTGGAGGAAATGATGGCTTATTTGGATTGGGACAATGCGCAAGACGATTTGATGGAGGCAGAAATAGCAGCACGATCTGCAAATGGTCTCTCAAACCGTAGAGGTATGAGAGAGTTGTGGAGGATTGCAGAAGATTTTGGGGACAGACAAGCCAACTTGTACTCAGAAAGAACCTCGTAATAAGGGGAGAATCGATGAAGAGAAGGCAGCGGGCATGGTGGCGGGCGTGACGCAGTGCGGCGGCGATGAAGAAAAGGCGGTGGGCATAACGGCAGGTGTGACGCGGCGCGGCGGCGATGAAGAGAAAGCGGCGGGCATGGCGGCGGGCGTGACGCGGCGTGGCGACGATGAAGGGAAGGCGGCAGGCATGGCGACGGGCGTAACGCGGCGCGGCGGCGATGAAGAGAAGGCGGCAGGCATGGCGACGGGCGTGGCGCGGCGCGACGACCAAGAGGAGAGGGTAGTGAGCGTGGCGCGGCGCGACGACGAAGAAGAGAGGGCGTCGGGCGTGGTGCGGCGCGACGACGAAGAAGAGAGAGCGTCGGGCGTGGCGCGGCGCGGCGACGAAGAAGAGAGGGTGTCGGGCGTGGCGTGACGCGGCGACGTCGAGATATGCGTCGGAACGCGATGTCGATAAAGGTACCTGAGAGGGTTGTGGAAAGAGACGTCGAGTCGTTGAACGAGACGTGGATGGAGGCAGACGGAGTTGTGGAAAGAGGTGTCGGAACGGAACGTCGATGGAAGGAGAGAGTTGTGGAAGAAGTTGTCGGAACGCGATGTCGATAGAGGAGGTAGCGAGAGTTGTTGAAATAAGCGTCAGAACCGCATGTGATATACAGACATCAAAAAGAAAGTAAGAAATTGGTTGTAAAGTCGTACTTACCTACCTATTCAAATCGGATGGCTTGGAGGGAACGATTACTGAATGCAGTTAAAATTCGTCTGCAGAAATAATATTTTAGTTTGTTGGAGGGAACGACGGCTGAAAGTGGCTAGATTCGTCTGTAGAAATAAAATCGTCGTTTCCCCCGATATGGGGCGCCTTGTAAAACACCAAAACCCGTATGCGTGCAGGGGCTTGATCGTACCTTCTGGTAACCCTCACGCACTTGCACAGAGTACGATGGAGAGGAATCGCTCTTTCCTCTCATCAAGGCGTGATACCTAACCTTGGTAATTACATGCATAGATAGGCAGGCGAGGATGCAGTCCGTACCTGCCTTCAGTCAATGACAACAAATTCTGTTTTTGAGGTCCGGTTTCCTCATTACGAGGGCTGCTTTGCCATCGTCATGACTTCTCACTGGCATCCATCTCTCTGTATCCAATTCTCTCGCATCGCACTGAATCTGAACAATACTCGACTCGGGATGAACCGTTCAAGACTAGCATGCCCAAACATTTCTCGTCACCATTTCCTTCATAGACTCCAAAGTGAAATGATAGCATCTTATCAATCCTGAGTCTCACGAGAGCTTTAACATTGCTTGCCCATCATCTTCATAAAAGACGGCCTCAAGATGGACTCACCATTCATACCCGCCAACCAGGCGCAATCACAGCCCATATTGCCTTCTCAAATGAGCCCTTATTTTCAGACTAGTGTTAATACAGACCATCTGACATTGCCAGACCGAAGTTGGTTGTCTTCTCAATCACCTAGTCTTTCTCTCCGGCCTCATCTTTCTCGCTCATCGTTAGCCATCGCATCACCCACCGGGTCCTTGGCACCCATGAGGCCTGTTCAGAGCGCCTATCAAGCTCAACAACAGCCACCTCTATACTTTGCTCAGGGCCCATCGGCAATGGGGTATATTCCTCAACAACCGAGGAGATTCATGAGACATCAAGTACTGCACGAACCAATAATTCCATTGCGAAGAGAATTCGGCTCTTTGCGGGAGCTTGACCAAAACCGTCCCTATTCAGTTCCCTCTCACTTCACGCAGCCATCACAGACACTAAGCGAGCAAAATGCATGCCTAATTCCTCAAAGGCCGGTGAGTATTGCTCACACAGATACACAGAATCTGTCAGAAACTGGCTGCCTTGCTGGCGCGCTGATATCCAAGGAAAAAGGGAACTTGATACTCTCAGCATCGGTTGAAGAAGCTCCGAATAACTCGGACTCTGAGATTCCTCCTAGACGGTCGCTTCCCTTCTTCATAAGTCGGCAAACCGACACACAAGAGACGAGCTTGGAAACACGCTCAGAGGCCATGAGAACGAGGTCCTCTTCGCTCAATTTGGCATCAACAAGTGCGAAAAAAGGGGATCAAGAGAAAAGTAAGAAGGCGAACTCGTCGCGCAAAACAGGAGCAAGTAAGAGAAAGCCAGGGGCTCGAGTCAAAAAAGCCCCTGAGCTGCCAATTGAATCACCTTTTTTCCAAGCGGCATCAACGATTGCATCAAAGCAATTATTGCGCAAGGGAACGGGAAGGAGGAAACGAACCGCGGCTTCTCCTGAAGGGTCTATTCAGCCAGTAGAACAACCGTCATCTCCAAAAGGGGCATCGGCAGATACGCAAAAGGAGAGTCAGATCACTGCCCCAAGGCGAAATCCACCGCGTAAGACAAGAGGAAGAAAGAGAACGCCAGTGTATCAACCAGAACCCTCAATCAAAGCCGTAAATTCTAAGAAAAGACTCTTGTCCAAGCGTTCGGACGATGATTCGATCCACACCCCGGAAAATTCCCAACCACCCAAAAAGATCAGATTGCTTGGTCGAATCTCTGATGACAATGCAAACTGCTCTTCGACTAAGGGGCAAAACCAATCGTCTTCGGAGGTGAATCAGGGCCTACCGGAAGAATCAACCCATAATCAAAACTTTCTGAGAGATCCACCAGAAAGTAGTAGTATTGGAAGCCATCCTCCTCCTCTTGAATCCGTAGGTTTCACTCAGGAGACTGTGAATTCGTCTCAAATGCCCTCTCCCCAGTCCGACCAGAACATGGAGGCCGAAATTACTCCAGTGGTTACCGAATCCCACGTCAACTCACCTAACCCATCACCCTATAGTCACCAAGACCAAAGGCCCAGACCTGAGGCCTCACAACAGGTACTGAGTCAAGAGACAGTCATAAGCGAAAAACCCTGTGCCAGTTCTGCAGCAACGATCCCATACAGCACAACGAAGCGGTCTGCGTCTCAAGCCACAACCGTGTCTACAATCAGCACTGTCTCATCAACTACTGCAACCAGGGCTCCGAACGCCAATCGTTCACTTGTTCCAACGCCGATAGTGGACGAGGCTGTGATACTAGAGCAAGATATAAGCAAAATTATTAGTATGCGTCTGCGACAGGGTGAAGATAATGTGCTCGAGAAGATGTATGCCGAAGTGCTGATCAAAATGGCCGCGAAAGATGAGGAGATCTTTGAAGGTGTGGCGAGAACACTCCAGTCGTCGAGTCGACATCGTAAGACTTTGCCGACTGTGTAGTACTTTCATATGTTAGTTTGCTAGATAATTGCTGCGATACTTCGAGATGTCACATTTTGTTGGTCATCAAGGGAGATACAAGGGGAGAGAAAATCCAATTTCCTTTTCTTGATGCTAAAATGGCGGCTTGAGAAATCTATCTATGTTAGTAAAACCATCATTGAGCAAATGCAAAGCATCACGGTGTAACATGTATGGTACTACATGCTACCATTCTCGATATCCATCCTATTTACCAATCCTTAGTAACAAAGGGGCAAGGACATGATACACAGATTCCCGATCCTAGCTCCTTTTTCCTTTCCAACGCCAAAAACGCACACTCCTATCCAGATCCAAACCTCAAACGCCAGCCCCGTATTAAAACCCCTACTTTCGGAACGAACCCAGTAGCTTTACATGAAATCCTCTTCTTCCGTCTCGTCCGCGTCGACGGGCGCACTCGGAGGGGCGCGCGAATCGACAGTGGAGACCGTAAGGGCGAGCAGGTCATTCACTAGCTCCTCGCTTCGGCTCTTGTTCTCCTCGAGTCGGCGCGCGAGCGCGGCTGCCTGACTGCGGCTGGCTGCGAGGTTTGTTTCGAAGAGGAAAGGGTCCGGTCGAACGGGAACGAAGGTATAGGGGTGCGGGAGTTCGGGGAGATGAGGGGGCGAGACAGAAGTGGGAATGGGAGGAACGGGGACAAGGGTTGAGGCGGATGTTGAGGCGGATGCGATGGGAGTTGCTGGTGCTGGCGCTGGAGCAGGAGTGGGAGGGGATACGGGGGCGGAGGCGGAGGTGGAGGGGGCTGCCGCTGGCGGGGGTTGAGTGGATTGCCGGACTTGGATCTTTACCTCGCCGGGTACGCCGTCGATCCGGACGGGTTGTGGCTGGCCACCTGGGACGGGCCGGTTCTGGTTTGCGCTGATGATGTTTTGGAGGAAGGCGGCTGCGTCGGGGGAGCCGTCCATGAGCCACTTGAGACACAGCTCCGTGCGCTCCCGACAGAACCTGTTATTGTCGTCGTACAAGCAGCAGTTGAGCAGGGCTACGATTCCATTGTGCTTAACAATCTGCAGCTGTACTGCTGGGTTACCGGGTGAGCTCTGGCCTGGCGGCGGTTGGAGGAGCGCAGCTAGAATGGCGAGAACTTGGCCCTTGATACCGGCCCAGGGGAACTCGTGAGGAGGTTCAGAAAGCGGCGGCGGTGGAGGCGGAGGTGGTGGTGGAGGGTTGCCAGAAGACAGGGGCTGTGGCGTAGGTGCGGAAGCTGAGCTGGCGGGAGGCATGTCACGCGGGCGGTTAACTGGTAGTGGTGCTCGCTCGACTGCAAGATCGAGGCCTTCAAGTAGCTTGATCAGGTCATATACGGCGTCGTAGTCAATGAGATGTTGACGCAGGGGGTAGATGTCGGCGATTGTATACAGGAAATCGAGGAATTGAACTAGTCCGTCCTTCGCGCGCTCAAGATCCCAATTGTCCACGGGAAAGTCGGCGGGATCAATAGCCTCAGCGCGGACCTCGCCTTGGATCCGCATCAAGGCGATACACTCCGGTGCGATGCGGTTGCGGAAAATGGTGTAGAAGTAGTGCAGCATGCGACTCAAGCGGAAGTTGGGATTCGCGAGACGGGTTTCAGGGTCTGCATCGGGATCCGGGTCTGGATTGTAGTCTCTGGACGGGAGTAGTGCGGTACGCGCGAGATACGTAATTAGACGCAACAGAACAGTCTGAGCCGGAGACATTATATCTTTAGGACTTCTGACCGCCTCCCAGGCGTGGTGGATGAGGCAGCTTTCATGAAGTGCCTGAACGATCTGACTACTGATCTGGAAGATAAGTGACTGCTCATCTTTCTCCCAGACAGCAATAAACACCAGCATCTCTCTGAGAAGATTCCGGCCACATTCGGTGGCAAGCATGATACGACAACGGGCATGCTGCAGACTTTCACCGTGTCGGGTGAGCCCTGATCCGGCAGACTCGAGGATGCATGATTTTATGATCATATGTAGGGCCTCGATCTGCTTTGGGTCTAAAATGTTGGGAACCTCCGTGAGAAGACCTGTCATGGGACCTTCCCCGTAGGAATCATCGTCATCAGCCTCTTCTTCGTATTCGTCATACTCGGGAGCATAATGCGGCGTGTCCTGAGGTGGCGGCTGGGTTGGCCACTCCTGAACGGTCGCATCGTCGACATGATGCTCAACGCCTTCACCGGCCTCATCTGGCGACTCTGGTGGCGCATACCGAGACATGAGGGTCTCTTCACATTGCCTAATTCGTTCGTTGAGGAAAGCAGTAGGGAACTGAGGGTTGTCCATGTTTGTGGTATTGGGCAGACGAGCCTGGGTCCACCATACATCGAGCTCGTGGGACACACGTCCATACTGCCAGTCCTGCGAGAACTTCTCCTTCGCGTCCGGATTCCAAGTCGACGGTGTGTCGTCGGTTTCGTCTGGATTCGAATAAATAAAGGCGAGAGTGTTCTGGTGGGGGAACCACAAATCCGGTTTGTCGGGGCTCTTCGCCTCAAAATACTGCTGACATATGGCTGCCGCAGGCCTGCACATAACCGTATTTCTCTTGATCCAGTTACGTACCTCTTCCTGAATGTATAGACATCGGGGGGACGGGGTGGCGCCGACTATATCGTATCGATCATCGTGCTCCGGATTTAAATCAACATCAGGGGACTCAATGAAGACCCTGTACCAAAATGTCATCTTATTCCGTTCATTCTTAGCAATCCAGTTGTGCGCCTGTTGTAAAGACGTCACCAAGACCTTTTTATCTGAGCACGGTTAGGCTTCTCGTCCTAGGAGTGGCAACTCAGAAGGGAAACTTACAGAGCTCAGCAATTTCATTCAATTTGACTCTCGACGCATCATCGTCGGACATCTCCCCATCGATGCCTTTGCTAAGGACATTGACACATAGGCAAATGGCCTCGATGACCTCGTGATCGAAATTGATGGTTGCTGATAAGTTCTGTGGTATCTCAGGGTTCGTCGTGACGAGCAAGTTGCGGGCAATGTGCATTAGTTTATTAAGCATCTGCAATGCCTCTTTGAGAAGCGTGTAGTTCTTGATGATGAGAGCAGTGACCTCGGGGGTCGTGATGTCCATAAACCTGGTCGCGACGAACGGCTCTGACCGTACGCCAAGGGACTTCTCATTCAAGTCACATATAGCCGCCGATATAGCTCTCCGGAGCCATATCCAGATGCGGATGTTCTTAGACAGGACCTCTCTGTGCCGCGAACCACATTAGCAAGCCCATCAAAGCACACGCGCACACGTCCGTGACAAGAGTCGACACTTACCGAACATCTTTGTATGTGTGTGTCTTTTCCAGGGTCTTGGATATTATGCTCATGACCTTGGCCATCGACTGCGGGCCCAAGACCGGCGACTGCTGGTAATGGCCCTCGAGGGAGATGAGCGAAGCGGCAAAGCCGCGCTCCTCGATGGAGTCCTGCTGCCACATATGGGGCGGATCCGTGTCCAGCCTCGCAGGGGCCGCCATGATGAAATCAATGGAATCAAGCTTTCGGATGCGACACCGGCAGCGGCTTTAAGATTCGGACAAGTCAGTCGCAAGTCCGGGAAAGCCAAGGCGGCCTAGAGTCCTCGACACGAGAAGTCTCGGGAAGCTTGGATGTGATATTGCGGCGGGCGCAAAGCGCAATATTCTAGCCCCACCAAACCGTGAGTGAGGGTTGTCTGGATTAGCGGGGCTCGATGACGCTGCGCAGGCTCAGTCAAAGACGGAATTCGGCGATAACAATGGTTATTGTGGGCCACGGGGTTCCAGACAGCTTGAAACGCACGCGTATGTACCTGAAAGGTCCCCGTTGTATCGGTAAGGGAGCCCAGTCGACGAGTGCGAAAATTCCATCCGGAAGAGAAGGTCGAAGATTCCATGGTGGATTCGGATGATATCTTTACATAATTTTCGAGAACCCCACTATACCGGTTTAATGAAAATGATGAAAGAAAGTTATGCTACTTTACGAGGCGTTGTCCCTAAGCTGTTACATTCCTATGGATACGTGCATAGAGCTCGTCGGTGGGTACCTGCAGGTTATTGACTCGTCGCACGGGGCCAATCACGGGGTTTAGGTCCCTGGGCGAGTAAGTTGCGTGCCTGCCAAAGAGCTCTAAAGACTATTTATGTGATTCTGTAGCTATTATGATGTAATTTGGTGAACTATGCGGTCGGAAGTCGCGGTCGCCAGGAACACCGACTCCAGGTACTGTGTACAACCCTTGGTCCCGGGCCTAATTCGTCTTTTCTCACGGGTAAGATCAGATATTTTCCACCGTGAATGCTACCCGACTGCCAAGTAACCGCTTCGCGCAGCCGTCCTGCGCATGTATGTATGTATGTACTTAGCCGTATATGACCCCATAATAGCGGGGTTGGTGGGTTCGCTGTCGCTTAGGTAGGTAGAGCGCAAGAGTCCAAGAGCGCTAGGCCGAGCTGCTCTTTCCTTATGAGGGTCAGAGTCGACGGGCACTCGGTGCTCTTTCCTCCCCTTCTTTTGTTTCTTTTGCATTGCACTTTTCTTGCGTGACAGACAGCGTTATAGCCGAGGCGTTCGCGTTTCTATTCTTTACCCGAAAACTTCTGCCCTTCCTCTCTTCCTTTGTCGAAGCGAGATCAAGCCTTCTTCTTTCGAGAACTACCACTTACACCACACATCCGATAACCATGGCTGACCTTCCCCAGACCTACGACCGTACGTTCCAATTGATGCTGTCTTTATTGTTTCTTTTCCCATAGGCTCTCCCTGCCCACTTCGAAATTCCCACTTCGAAGTTTCATGATGTCTACTCCTCTGGCGCATTCACTGACAGTCTCTTGCGCCAACAGGCCCGGTCAAGATCGCCGTCATTGGTGGTACCGGTCTCTACAAGATCGATGGCTACACCCCGATCGCCCGCGTGAACCCTTTGACTCCTTGGGGTTACCCCTCGGCCCCCATCATGATCCTCGAGCACAACGGCACCCCGATTGCGTTCTTGGCCCGTCACGGCGAGCACCACCAGTTTGCGCCCCATGAGATCCCCAACCGCGCCAACATTGCCGCCCTGCGATTCTTGGGTGTCCGCTGCGTCGTCAGCTTCTCCGCCGTCGGCTCCCTCCAGGAGCACATCAAGCCCATGGACTTCGTCGTCCCCGACCAGGTCATCGACCGCACCAAGGGCAACCGCGCCTTCACCTTCTTCGAGGGTGGTCTTGTCGGCCACATCCCCTTCGCTGACCCTTACGATGAGAAGATTGCCCAGGTTGTGCGCAAGTGCGCTGCGTCCATGCAGGGTGATGGTGTAGTCATGCACCCCAAGGGCACTGCCATCTGCATGGGTATGTTGAACACCATCCCTTTGTCCTATAAGTTACACACCTAAACAGAATTCACTAACATGTACCGCTTTCAGAGGGACCTCAATTCTCTACCCGTGCCGAGTCCAACATGTACCGCAGCTGGGGCGGTGGTGTCATCAGCATGTCTCTCCTCCCCGAGGCCAAGCTTGCCCGTGAGGCCGAGTTGGCTTTTCAGGTCATCTGCATGGCCACTGACTACGACTGCTGGCGCGAGGGCGAGGGTGACGTTGACGTCGCCATGGTCATGTCGCGCATGGGTGCCAACGCTGCCAATGCCCGCCGTCTCGTCGGCGCCGTCCTTGACGAGCTCGCCCGTCCCGAGAACGTTGACCTCGTCAACGCCAAGCACCTCCAGGGCGCTTCCGTTGGCGCCGCTGGCTTCTGCACCAAGCCTGCTGGTCGCAACGCTGAGGCTTTGGAGAAGATACGGTACCTGTTCCCTGGCTTCCTTGCTAACTAGGGATCCTAGGGCGAGGATAGGAACTGTTTTATAGCAGTTTCATTTCAGGTGATGGTTTGGGACGGTTCAAAAGGAATGGAAAAAGGATAAAAAGGGACAGGATTTTCTAGCTTACAAGTTGGACGGAAGGTTATCTCCAACAACGAAGGATTCAGTCCCCCAAGCATTTTCAGGGCTTGCTTATATATACGGTGCGGTAGCTCTAATACAAGAGAACAGATACACCGCAGTAAGCTTGAAGAAGCCAGAATCAAGAAAGAGAAACAATCATTTATTTTTTCATTGCGTTGAAATATCAGCTATATCTATCGTCAGAGGCACGCCAAATGCTACGCCATGTGCTAATGCTTGCTACCGTAACAACAAATGTACGCCTTGCTAATCTCTGAATGAATAGACCGACAGAAAAATGTTTCGTGTCCCTCATCCATCATCACATCAACATGTATAATGCCCGGACACCCTTCTCGGCCGCGGCAATGTGCCACGGTCGTACGTCAATATCCTTATCCACCATGCCCCTGGCCCGAGCAAGCGATCCCAGGGCCCGATAATGTGACAGTATCTCTCGCAAAAGATTCTCGTATGCGCGTGGATTGCCCTCGCTGTGAACCATGTTGATCTCCATGACAACGGGTGGATCTTCGCACCGCATGCCACCGCGCTTCACAAGATATCCACTTATAAGGGCGGCATTCACGTCCGTTGGCGAGGTCGAGGTATGTAATCTATGTGATAGTACAACACCCCATGTCTGATCCGTGGCGTCAGTCAGGGTGGCATCGGCGTCCGAATCTGTCGTGTTGTTGTCACCACCACCTGGCGTCTGTCCGCTCGTGCTGGCATTGTCTCTCTGTCCATTCCCGCTCTGCTCGGGAGATAAGACGGCGCCCTGTGGTGTTGAGCCGGGCGTCGTGTACCAGACAGATGTCGTGTTGTTTGGAAGCTTGGCGGCAGGAGGGATTAGTTGCAGAGATGGATCTGTGTCAACTGCAACAAGGGTCAAGTTGATTGAGGATCTGACCTCTGCTTGCACCAGGCCAGACCACAATTCAGCCTCATGAGATGGCATTGTACCACATTTGGCGATAATGATACGCCAGTGGACTTTCCAGGAGGATATCATGTCTCGTGTCGTTGACCAAATTTCCTGAATTACGGTCACCATTGGTGTTGCGATGGGCTTCCCCTTTCTCCCAAGGCAGTATGATGTGGTCATTTGCTGATTACCTCTGCTGTCTGTCCATGCCGCGGTGACCCATCTTTCGTCTATGCTCTGGGCATACGCAACATGAAGACACATATTCTCGTGCAATACAGATGCAGATGGGGTCGGGTTAAGCTTGAAATCAATCAAGCGTGGTGGTACCTGTTCAAGCACAACTGATGGTGAAGGCGTACCGTCGCTGAAAAGTGTACACCTATCGTAGATCTCAAGCGCTAGTTTGGACATATCTGTTGGCGACGGCATCGGAAGGGCGTCGGATGATGCTACCAGGTTTTGTGGTATCAGCTGCAATATTATATCGTTGACGAGGGGCAGACTTTTGCTAGCCAAAATCTTCTTATAACCCTCACTGATTTCGTTAAAGGCGGCACAGCACTCGACCATCGATCCAGGGATAGCTGGCGAGTAAACAAAGAACAGTACGAAGTTTGTCTGTTCAGCCGAGACACCGGATAATGCTTTGCATATTCTCGAAGCACAGTTTTGAAGCGACGGTCCCAGAAAGGAGGTCGGTTTACCGAATGGAACAATGTCTTTCTCGACGTCAAAGGGAAATAGACAACCATCTTCACCCGAGGGCAACGACAATCGACTGCAGGAACCCAGCTTTAGTGCTTCATAGGAACTTCGTAATCTATCCGTGAAGGCGAGCATGCTATCTGAGACACCCTCGTAACTTGGGAAGACGCAGAGAGCACTGATATCTTTAGCACCATGCGTTGGGCTAAGGCCCAAGCTTTCCCAAAATGTTATGGAAGAAGGCAGAAGGGATAATCTTGATTCGTAGCGGCGCATCTCAAATCGGGGTTGGGGGATTTGGATTAAATTACTTGGTCGGATTTGATCTGCATTCGACGGCCTGGGCTGCAACCGTGTAGGTAGGCCCAAAAGGGGGATGTCCTGGACTTCAATGAAAGAACGCAACTGATATCGCGTGGTAGGATGGAAATATGCGGAAATTCCCTGCTGGAGTTCCTTCATTGAATTTCGTGCTACGCTGGAGAGAAATCGGCGTTGGTCCACTCCTGACTGCAGTGAAGGCTCTGTTGATGTGCTTGACAGTATCGTACTGGTCGTAATTTGATCCGTCAGAATTTGGGCGGCTATAACGAACTGCTCGTCTGGTAGGGAGTACTGGACCCAGGGGGGTTCGGGATCTGCAAAGTACTTTGCCAGTGGCACGTCAATTTCGGCCTTTGAGGCTCTCAACAGCTCAAAAGGTATTTGAGGGATGGCATTGTCCATTGTTTCCAGATCCTTAAACGATGTAGCTAGCGAATCGCCGTCATCATCACCACGGCGACGACGCACACTCAGAGACTTAACTGGTGAAAGAGGTTCATCACTAGTATAACTCGAATCATCTTGGTCAGAAACTGAGCTCATGTCATCGGCATCTGAATGTGGTGCATCAACGTGCTGGGGGCTGGGACAGTTTGAGGCCGTATTTTGATTACCCCTCATACGAATGAAGAGCTCGCCGTATGCCAAAGGTGTTTCTTTGAGAGCTTTTCGATTTTTGCCATGCCGTCGCAGATAGTCAGTAGTGGGCGGCGTGTCAAGATTCGATGGCTTTTTCGTTTTCGACCGACCGATTGAGAAGTCGAAGCGTCCGCTTCCCTCATATTTACTGTTTACCATCGAGAGACTCGGGCCCAAGTCAACTTTGTCAAATACACTCCCATGAATTGCGTGGATTGACGAGTTCCGCAGGGTAGCCTGATGGTTTTCGATACATCCCCTGATTCTCTTGTAAACTGTATCCGGATTAAATGGACTGGCGGGCCTTTTGTTACTGATGGCATTGCTACATTGGGTTGCGTCTGAGGCAATTTGTCGGCGCGGTTCATCGATTAAGGAACTCCTAGCGTGCCGGAGCTCTGGCTTCGCGAATACTGGTGCAGGGTCAGAAGCCAGTAGATGTGAGGGTTCTGGTCTGGTGATCTGGTGAATATGGCGCTTGGGTAGACTGGCGTCATGGCTCAGGCTCAGGCTCAAGTCCGCATTCGTAACGACAGGCAGATCTAACGATCCCAAGTCTATATTACCATCAGGCTGGTCGTCGAAGAAATTGAAATCCGCCTCGGTGATGTCGTTATCGCCAAACATATCCGGGCCGAGTTCACCAAAAAGGTTCTCTGATTCAAATGCAGTATTAATGCGCTCTCGTTTGGTTTCGGTACCGTCCCAGTTTCCGATAAATTGCTCTGCCGGAGCATGTAATGCAGCATCAATCTCCGCTACAGTCGTAGCAGCGAGGTTGTTGCTAGGACTGGATTGATTACCATCCATTGACGGCGTAACTCCCGGAATCCCTTGAACAGCGTCCGGAGGAGTCGGATATATCCCACCAACGGAAGCACCGCTCTGACTAGCTCGATGTAAAGCCAGAGGAGATAGACTGCTAAAGGTTTGTACTTGCCCCTCCGTCAAGGGGGCGTCTTGTATTGCTGCAGCATCCCTCTCGGTCTTCTTCTGACTGATCATCAATTCGCGTTCACCACTACTAGTGAACCACATCTTGGCAGCCGTCAAGGGATCGAAGCTCTGCTCAAACTGTGGTATGTGTTGTGTATCTGTCTCGTTTGCTGTCAACTTGTATACCGACTTCGCAAAACATAGACTCGCAGGCCATAGTATATTCGGCGCAGAACCTATTGGTGTTCCCCTCCCATCTCCATTTCGCTCGATTAATTTCCGGCGCAAACGCTGAAGACCAACCCATCTATGTGGCGCACCCATAGCAGGAGAAATCGTCCGAGACTGCAGCAGTTTGGTGCAGAGGTTCGTGATCGTGCTGTCATCTTTCTCGGATCGAAGTCGAAGGTGTTGAGTATCTGGTGACAGTCCGAGGCTCCCATCCACGGTACTACCATCAGTCAAGGAATGCGACTGGCACGTCGCAAACATGCCCATTGGGGCCGCCAGGATGGTAACGCCGAATGGAGGTAATTGGTTCGGAATGCATTCAGATAACGTGACTAGATTATAAGCAAACGAGTGACTCAAACTAATTATTAGGCTTCCAGTTGTTGTGAGGTATATGCGTAGAGAGGCGATGATGGGTGGCGACACGCTCATCTCAGGTTGGACGATGGGAGGGAGTAGCAACGTCCGAGATGTCAGGGGCACAGCATTCGTCCTGGCACAAAAAGTCGAGGAAACGGCAGCATAGGACGCTTGGAGAAGAAACTCGTGTACATCTCGGAGAGACGCAGGCGGACTCAGCTTCGACTCCGCGAGCCCGAGAGACTTGCCATCTTGTTCGGCTACCGATGTCGAAAAGGACGGGGTTGTAGCAGATTGGGCGCTGCGAAAGGCCGTGTCAAAAGCAGACGACATGCTCGAAGACGAACTGCTAGGCGTGTTGACAGCAGCAGGGCCATTGTACCTGTGCCTGACCAGTGCGGCTGGTTCGAACGCCCCCTCCTCACCGACGGTCAGTGCAAAGCCGGCGCAGTCGATGTTCTTTTCAAAAGCCGGCGCGTCAACCGAATCGGCAGCTGACTTGTCCTTAATCATAAGACGGAAGCACCAGAAGCCCCTACGGGTGGCATCCCAAAACACGAGGTTTCCATCCTTGCGGAGAGCGGTCTCGATTTCGATTGCGCCGGAGCTGAGGAGCGGAGATGACGGAGACGTCGGTTCGTAGAAAGCGAAGCGGACCGCGGAGATGTTATTCTAGAAAATCGCAATAAATATGGTAAGCTTCCAGCAGTCTCAACATCGCCAAATCAACACCAAGAGCGACATACAGCTACTAAGGTATTAGTCTCATAATCACCAGCGTCCATGTCGTCGTAGCTTGTGTTTGGTGGAGCCGGCCGATCAGCCTTCTGCGCCCTCGGTGAAGCTCGACTTTGTCGCGGTAACTAGCGAAATGCGTAGATTCGATTAGAACCGGTTCCGAAGTATTTCAGGGTATTCGAGGTTATGCGTCGCCAACACGCGCTAGACTCCATGTCTATCGCTGAAGGGACAATGGCGATGCGTTGGCGGCAACAGAACGAAACGAGGCGTGAACTACGAGGACGAACGACGCCGCAACTGAGCCAAGTGCGTAGGGTTCCCCGTCGGGTAGAATTGGGTTATTTATTATTGGTCTGTCTCGCCGTCTAATCTGAAACGCGGGATACGTATTGTTACAGGAGCCGTGAAAGCCACGATAAGAACAGTGAGGGTGAAAAGAGGAGAAAGCAAGAACATGAAAAGAGGTCAGAGTTAGGACTCGTGATTCGTGAACGTCTGCAGACTGCACTTGCCTATACAGGTGACCGACGACCGTGAGATGCCGTGGTTGCTCAGCGATGGCGAGGGTCGGGCCAATCAAGGCCGTCATAGCCCACGCCATAGGTCATCTCTGCGATCGTAGCCCTGAACGCTTCGACCTAAAGTTAGGTGGCTTCTAGTGAGGTAAGGTTGTTGGTACTCCCTGCATAGCGCGCTTACGGTTACCTACAGGTACGTGCACAGCAGTAGATACCTACAGTCAGTACCAGGTAAACAGGCTGCCCCCTACAGCTTCATTGAGGGACATTCTCTGAGGTAGGTACCTACCATGGAGCTTCTGGAGGTTCGTGAGAATAGGTAATCCATGTGGACCTAAGATAAATTCGTGCACACATGGTTGTTGGGGACTGATCGCGACACATGCCCGCGCATAAATGGACATCAGAGGTACCGGCCCGTACCTCGTATCCCGCCGAGTCCGCATCTAACCTTAGCGCCGCAGCTAGCCTTATCGATCAGCTCTTATCGATAGTCAGCAGCCCCACTGTATTTTCTCGCCGGAGTCGCGGTTCGCAAGTACGAAGCAAAAGTCCAGGTTAGGCGCAGTAAACCTCGCCGACTGTAATCCGTACGGATGGTTGTGCGCTTTTCTGATCCGAACTTTTCAGAAACATAACCCAAAATGCATGTCCAGCAAGGCGACGTGCCCGTTTATACCGTCGCCGGTGCCAATACGGCCAGGCCTCTCCCCGATTGGCTTGCGCGCAGACGGAAGCGCAGCTTGAAAAGCGATCCTGAATACCAGAACCGCATAGAGCTCTTGCAGGACTTCTCCTTCGAGGAGGCCAGCTCCTGTGTAAGAGTCTCTGAGGACGAGAACTGGGTGGTATCGACAGGAACATACAAGCCTCAGATTCACGTCCATTATCTACCGCACCTCTCTCTATCGTATGCGCGACACACGACGAGCCTTAACATCAAATTCTCCCTCCTCTCGACCGATGCCTCCAAGTCCCTACATTTACAAACCGACCGACGTGTTGAATTCCATACTCCCGCTGGACTTCACGAAGTAATCAAGCTACCGAGATACGGAAGAGATCTTGTCTATGATCGTTTGACAACGGAGGCCCTGATCGGATCTGTGGGCCTTGGCCCTGAAGGTCATGGCGAAGTATTCAGGTTCAATCTTGAGGCTGGACGGTTCATGCAATCTTACCAGGTCGATGTTGGCAGTGACAGCGGTGCCGAAGTTGGATTACAGGGTAGCAGTACGCATTTTTTATCTATTCGCATTCCTTTGCCGCTCGGTTCTTCCATGGCCGTGATGTGTACTGACTCCTTTTGTTCAGTTTGGGCGCCCGCCGTAAATGCCATCGCGATCGCAGAGAACACACACAATCTGCTCGCGTTCGGCACATCTATTGGCTCTGTTGAGGTAATGACTATCTTCAAACCAATGTCAGGAAGAAATTAAAGTACTAACACGGATGCATCAGTTCTGGGACCCTCGTTCTCGTTCTCGCATTGCTGTTTTGGGTGGCCAAGAAGGCGAAGTCACTGCACTTGACTTCCATGACTCGGGGCTCTCAATCGCCACAGGAAGTTCCACCGGTGTCGTCAAACTCTTCGATATGCGAAGCCCGAAACCCCTCTGGCAGAAAGACCACGGCAGCGGATTCCCCATTAAGAACCTCGAACATATGACGACCTCTTCATCGGAGCGGAAGATCATGTCTGCTGATAAACAACTGATCAAGATCAACGAAGAGTCCACGGGACAGACTTGGGCCAGTATCGAACCCATTGTGGATCTCAACTTCACTACCTGGGTCAAGGGAACTGGTATGATCCTCACAGCCAACGAGGGACAGGCGATGCATGCTTTCCTGATCCCTCAACTGGGCAACGCTCCACGCTGGGCTGGACATCTTGACTCTCTCACCGAGGAGATGGCAAGCGAAATGACCACCGACAATTACGAAAATTACAAGTTCTTGACTCTGCCCGAGTTGAGATCTCTCAGCATGGATCATTTGATTGGCAAGACGAATTTGCTGCGCCCCTATATGCATGGTTACTTCGTAGCCTCGAAGCTGTACGAACAAGCTCGATTGATCGCCAATCCGTTTGCATTCGAGGAAGAACGCGCCAAACGCGTCAAGGAGAAGGTTGAGAAAGAAAGAGCCAGCCGTATCCGTGGTAACAAGAAGGTCAAGGTCAACCAGGGTCTTGTTGACAAACTTCTCAAGCGACAGGAGAAGCGGGCAACAGTTGATGCGAATGCCGGTATACTCGGTGATGACCGTTTCAGCAGAATGTTCGAGAACGAAGAATTCCAGATTGACGAAAACAGTCGGGAGTTCAAAGCGCTTAACCCGAGCACCAGAGTTGACCCTGAGTCGGGTAAAACGTTTGCTCCTGTCTCTGCTTTCTCAGAAGAGAGCGATGAGGGTAGCAACAGCAGTACTGACGTTAGTGATTCTGAAGACGAACCTCCTCGGAAGGTGAGAGAGCCGGTTGTCATGCGCGTTAGCTCTTCAAACCAGGAGAGCGGCAGACGGGATCGGGATACAGCATTCGGCTCTAGAACTCAGAAAGAAAGCCGTCCCAAGAAGGCCAGAGGCGCCGACGTCGTCGGTGAAAAAGAGATTACGTTTGTACCTGAGCGCAGAGGCAAGGCAAAGACACAGCCCCAGACGGAGCAGCCTACGGACTCAACGTTCGACAAGAAGAAAGCCGCTGCCCGGCGCAGTGCTAGTGGGAATGCTTTGAGGCGACTATGATGTTCTGCCTCTTTCTCAATACGAAAACATCAACAGGGCAAAAAGACCAAAATTGTCTCTCGCACTCTACGCATCTGAGACAGGATTATGATACCCGTTTATTATAAGGTGTTGAATGAGTATTCGGCGTACTGGTTACTACGTATCTAGCAGACTTGTTATTTCCGTGACCACTTCTTCGCCTGCCCTTCAGGGCTTGCTTCCCGGACAGTCGATTTCGCAAGCCCTTTCTCAAGATCCTCTGGTCTAAGTTTCGGTGTTGGGGGCACGTCATCGATGCGAACATGGCGACGAGACGATTTTCCTGGCATCTGCTTGACTGATCTCGGGAACTCGGATCGACGGGGCGTCAATGCAGTAACAACCTTCCTCGCTGACCGTCTGATATTCTCCCGAACTTTCCACTCTTTCTTCTTGGCCAAGTAGAAGAGTACACCAGTTGAAACTGCACGCGGTTAGCTACGGGCTACTTGAAGGGGACCTTAAGTTGATTTTACGCACTTCCGATAATGATGACAACGGCAACAACAACGATGATGGCAATGAGGGCGCCGTGAGATAACTGGATGGCACCGGGGCTCGGACCAGCCGCGCCGGCCGCTTCGTCAATGCCGTCAGATGGAATATTAGATGCCGGAAATGGGCCGGTAGTCGACAACGGGAAGCTGGAAGAGTCGGTCTCCATGTCGAATGTTACGGACGCAGCGTAGTAAGACGTCTGTCTAGCAAATCCCGGCCTCTTTGGCCTTGTAAAGTTGCACTGAGCGAAACGGAACCCCAATTACTTGTTTGGGCGCAAAGTGGTGTTAAGAATGGGATTGCATATGCAGCAGCCGATCAGGAAAAACCAACAAGTAATCGATGAGTAGTAAGGATAGAGATGGATGGCGCGTCGGGACTCGAAAATACCAGAAAGGATTTCAAGACAACTCCCGAGTCGATACGAGTATAAACGACGTGACAAAAGATAGGACAGACAGACTCTTCAGTAGGAGATATACCGTAAAAGGGAACAAGAGAATTGGTATCCAGAGATTTTTTCCTTCTCATTCATTCACGCTACCTACGTACAACCTATGAATTCGCCATCGCGGTCTAGGCGAACCTGTCAAGAGAAAGGACCCTGACCCTGTGAGATCATGATCCGACTTCCAAGAAACCCCATTCAATTGGATCTGCAGGTACCGTAACCCCGTCGGACCCTAGCGCAACAGCTTGGCATTCATCAAAGGGAATCGGGAACGAATTGAATGGGCGGTTGGACTTCCCGAAGCGCCGGGCTCGAACCAATCAGCGCGCCGCGACGGGGATCCGTTAGCCGCCCGGGGTGGCATCGAAAATCACATCACCTTTTTCATCCCACGGAGTGGAGTTGGACTGGCGTGATCCCCGTGAACCTCGTGCCTATCAACGTCGTGATGGGCTTGGTTTTTGTTCACTTCGTCAGCGATCTCAATTTCTGAGAGGAGGGATTACGGTGAATCACAGTTCTCGAGAAGAATGTTACGAGGGAAATCTCGCTCGTATTTATGTGAAGACTCCATAATCCGTACAGTATGGATTTACGACTACCTACGTCGTTAAGAGATCGACCGAAGCACCGATCATGATGTGTTTACTCGTACCTACACCTCGTACGGGTCCCAATGATGACGGTGACCGCCCTGCTACCCCTGCGTGAAAGTGTCCGCACGTCAATGCCAATGCCGGTGGGTACGGTATTCAGCTGAACTGTCATGGCAGTTTGCTACACGCCCGCCAAGTTACCAACGCATCTCTGGATCTAAAAACGGATTCATGATAGGGTCCGAAACACTCTCTGGTCGATGCGGCCTCAACAGAAGGCCTCGCTAGTCGGCGTTTCATGAGCCCTAAAACATATTCGTTTCTTTACCACGGGAGCACACATGAGGACCTTGGGCTGTGCGGATGTGGTAGGGCGAAGCGCAGACCGGAATACAAGCAGTTTTGTGTCTCCTAGGATCTTTCTCAACCAGTCTGCGATGACATTTGGGACATCGTTGTTTGCCGACGCGGCCTTGGAACCGAAATAGCATTCCCGCTGCTATTTTTACTTCGGCGAGGACGATACTTGGCAATGAATGGCTCGTCAATGAATGGCTTTTTTTGTTCCAGAGCCGCGATGCGGCTCGGCGCGTGAGGGAGACGTCCTATGACCCGAGTGATACCAATCATTGTCGTTTCTGGATCTGAAGACCTACCTCCAATGGCATCGTGAAGTACGACGTGTCGAGGCGTCCATGCTTCTACTATGATGGTGGAAGCTCCGTGTTCATGCTGAGGAAGCCAAGCAGAGTTGAAGCCGTCGTACATACTGGGCATGAGAAATGGCTGAAGTGAGATAGTCGCTCAGCCACGGTTGACCTCAAGACGGGGGGAGTATTACGCGAAGCATGAGCTCTATCTAGGCTGTGATGATCATTCCTAATTCAATGCGTGGCTGTTTGACTGCTCAGTTGAAACAAGCGCGACATGACTACTTCGTACGTCGACCTCACACATCCGCATGGTCAGCCACCTTAGGAGCCTCCTCCTCCCTCAACCCCTGATCACCAACCCCCATCTCAACAGGCGTATGATCCAAAACCGTCCAAACAGTAGGTAAAACAAGCACGAGCGATCCGACACACAACCCCCAATCCAATTCCAACTGCATCAACGGACTCTTACGAAGCGCATTGATTCTCCACGCCATCGCGCCCCCTGCAGCCTGCAGCGTTTTATACGCCCCGACCAGCACCGCTGCTCTTGCCGGGCTGTTCGACTCGGTACCGATGAGCCAGTACGCGAAGCCCTGCCACAGCGCATCGTAGCCGCCGTAGCAGACGTACAGGATGATGGGTCCGGTTGAGAGTTTGCCGTCCGTGTAATCGATATCTTGCACGAGATCAGAGACGGCTCGTTTGCCCTGCCAGACCTGGAACGCGTATCCGCCGCCCCAGATAGCGAGGCCTGTAGTGAAGAGAACGACCCAGCCAATACGGGCACGCGTTCCGCGCGTGAACCAGAGCATATCGAGGATGAAACCAATGATGAGACCGCCGAGCATCTGCGCGATCCAGTAGAGCGCGCCATTTAGGGAGCGTGTGCGGATGTTGAAGGTCATGCCGTTGACAGTGTTTTGCTGGTAGCTGTAGAAGACGTTGGCAGAGAAAAAATAGGGGGCCATGAGGGCTATGCGCCACTTGGTGATCGTTCCAAAAGCCATCGTGATCGTCGCCTTCCAGTTGTACTTCTTGTTCTCAACGGCGCTCTGGAGTTGTGCAAGTCGAATGTGTGAAGGCGAGCAAATGAAGAAACCGAGTAGATACCCGAAAACCATGATGGCCAAGAGCGCAATATACGTCGAGTCGGAAACTGTTCCGCTCTTCGAATGGTAATTCAGACCGAAAGAGACCAGCGATCCGATACCGCCGCCAAGATTGAATATGATCCAGAAGACAGCGATGGCTCGGCCTTTCTGCGACTCATCGACGTACGTCGTCATCATCGCGCCCTGGACGATCCAGATGAATGAGGCGCCGATACCGAGTATCGCACCCGATGCGATGACGAAAGACCCATTTTCGTAGTGGTTGAAATGCAATAGACTGCCCGTATACAAGGCGTATGTCCATCCGCCGATGAGAAAAGATGTGCGCGGCCCTAACCAGGAGAATAATGGACCGGCGATGAATAGGGCCGTGGCCGCTGTTGTAGAGAGCAAGGCAACATTGGCGTTGGCAGCGACTGTTGGATCAACCTGGCCTGATCCCCCTAGACCGCTGAGAGCATTGTATATCTGTGTCGTGTCAGTACCTAATGGTTGCTTCCGAGGTTCAGTCAAGAAGGGGGCGGGTTCCGTAAATCTGAACCACGTACTCCGGGCAGACAGAAGCAGATCAGGCTTTCAGTCCTATTTGCGTCCATCGATGGGCGTAGAACCGGATCAATTTTGATGAGCCTGATCGCCTCAAGCTGGTATTCTGCTCTTCTTGGCCTTGTGAAGATGCCGGAGTCTTCTGTTCAGACATCTTGTTGCTGGCCTTTCTTTAGGATGACGTTAGACCTCGACAAGGTGATTCTCGCTGTTTGTGATTGAGCGGAGTTCCTAGTCACCCAACACCTATCCGTGATCACAAGAACGAGAACGAAGTGTGCACGACATCAGAAACCTGAGATAGAAACAAACATTCCAAAGGGGCAACGGTTACATTCGCTCTGACATGTCACATCACCGCGATGATACATGCGGGCGACAATAAGCATCCGCAGGCGACCCCTCCTCCGGGAGCCATTGGCACATTAGCCGTTCCGTTTATCCCAACTGTCTTCGAGGCCAGACCACATGCGGTAGAATGTTGCAACAGTTGCTTATAAACAACGGGGGAGAGACCATTGAAACAAGCAGAAGGGCAAGCGACATGTGTCTTTGTACAAAGACTTTGGAGGCAAACATCGCAGGGCACTCTCTCTGTTTTGGAGGCTCATCCTTGCATGATCTGTTTATCATACCTACTATCTTTTGTGGTAAATAAACAAGTACAAGTTCCTCGGGGTTGTGGTTTATCTGTGCTCGCAAATTAATGCCCAACTCGAACAATGTTGACGCCCATCATTCAGGAGGAGCTCGCCGCCTTAGAGACGGAGAAACGCAACGTTCGGACGACCGAGATTGACCGATCTACTACTCTGGACTTTTGCCGCATTCTCAACCGGGAGGATCAAGATGTCCCTATAGCAGTAGAGGACTGCATTCCGCAAATTGCGGAAGTCATCGACGCTCTATCCGAGCGTGTGCGTAATGGCGGCCGAGTCTTCTACATTGGTGCCGGGACCAGCGGAAGGTAAACACCAAATAGGCTATCATTCTGACGCTCACGTTTGTATCAGCACCATGGCTTCAACAATCGTGCTAGATGGTGCTAAAATTTTGGTGAAATAGGCTCGGTGTTCTCGATGCATCCGAGATACCTCCTACTTACTCGGCGCCGCCTGACCAGTTCATAGCCTAGATAGCTGGCGGAGACGATGCCCTTCGTCACGCCCTAGAGGGTGCCGAGGATAACAGAGCCGGTGCTCAAGCTGGCCTAGAAAAGTTCAACTTAGACCCGACGGTGGATTCCTTGATTGGGATTGCGTCCTCCGGCCGCACACCGTACGTACTCGGTGGTCTATCTTATGCGAAAGCCTTGGGTGTTACTACCGTCGGTCTTGTATGCGTATTTCCGTCGGAAGTTATGAAAGAGCGCAATGCAGACTACCTCATTTCTGTTCTCACGGGCCCCGAGGCGATCACGGGTAGCACGCGGATGAAGGCAGGGACTGCTATCAAGATGGTACTAAACATGATCAGCACGGGCATCATGGTGAAACTAGGCAAGACATACGGAAACTTGGTTGGTGTTGAGCTCACGTTGGGAGCTGCTCATCTCGGCTGACTTGACGTAGATGATTGACGTGAAAGCTACCAACAACAAACTCCATCACCGAGCCAGAAACATCCTCCGACTTGTCGGAGGCAAAGCCTGTAATCATTTTGACGTGGATTTGGATCAGATCTTGTTGAAATGTCATGGAAGTGTCAAAGTCGCTGCCGTTGCCATCGTCTTGAAGATTTCGGTGCTCGAGGCAGAGGAGCGTCTTCGACGAAATCATGGCATCCTCACCCAAGTGCTTACCGAGGCCCGGGTAGAGGACTTCCGGTCATAGAGTCTTGCTGATAGCTGGGTTCTCTGTGTCGACGCAGGAGGTACTAGTTGCAAGGCCGTGGTCCTTTCGAAAAGTGGAGAGATGGGCATGGGCATGGCTGGCCCTTGCAACGTGTGCGTCTCGTCCTTGACATGACGTCCAAGTCTCATAGCAATGCTAACTTCCATAGTACAAATGTCGGAGTCGATGCTGCCATTTCCATCATCTCCCAGGCAATCAAGGAAGCAATCAGACAATGTAAAAGCATAAAGGGTAGGCCGGTGCGAAACATCAACTTGTCCTCAGCATGGATCGGCATGGCTGGCTACGACAGACCGTCGTTGCCAGCGAAACTACAGAGCTCTCTTGCCGAGCTGCTCGGTCTCCCTCTTGGCCCGAAGCTGAGAGTTACTAACGACGTTGATCTTCTCTTGGCGCCCATGGCCGGGAAACCAGGTATAGAAACGGTAATTGCGGTCGTAGCCGGAACGGGTTCTGTGGCTATGAATTATGCCCTGCTTGATGAAGGATTCCAACGATTGCACCGCGTCGGTGGATGGGGTTCTCTCCTGGGTGATTGCGGCTCTGCCTACGAAATCGGACGGGAGGCGCTGCGTACAACACTGCGTGCTTCTGAACTCAGGCACATCTACGGTGACTCGCGGGTGATGCCGCCTTTCCCGCAAGCAGTCTTTGAGTATCTTAAGGATCTGCGTCCTGAGTCCAAGCCTGATGCTGTCCTAAATGCCATTCTTGTCCCGGATCCGACACTGCATGAAGCCTCGGGTGCCACATTAGCGACAACCAAGCTCTTTGCTGGCGCCGCCAGAGTTGTTCTTGCCATGGCCAAATCAGAACCTGACGCGAATTCCATCTTTGATGCCGCGATAGCAAGTCTCTCAAACATTGTCTGGGTTCTGGCTTCCCGTCAGCCACATCCCACTACTATCTCAGGCCTGGTTCTGGCCGGTGGTTTGACCCGGGACCAACTATACCAATCGATGTTGATGACATCGATTATTGAAAATTGTGGTCGGTTCAAAGAAGTCGAGATCGTGGACCAGCCAGCCGTTGCGGGCGCACGGTACCTCGCAGCTCGTATCTAATGTAGCGGATTTTTTACAGAACGCCGATAGGTTAGTCTGATTGCCAGCAGAGCGCCGACAATCATGTCCATCTGAATGGTTATGACTATCAGAGGCAGTCTTCCTTTTCGCTAGCTCGGACATCCACATGGCTAAATGATCCTTCATCTAATCATCTGCAGTCACGCACAAGTTGACTGTTCATTCTGCTCGTTGGCCGTGCCCCCCTTTCTACTCCTCTTGCCCCCTTTGCCCTATCTTCTCTCGTTGCTCTATCCCTCGTTGTCTCCTCAACTTTTCCTCAACGATCATAGTATCGTTCTCGTCGTTGTCTCACCAGTCAGAGTAAAGTCATGGCGCGACTGTCGCACCAAGGCCTAGATATTGCTTGCACCCAAGGTTGCAAAACTGAAGTGCTCCTCGCCACACATCCTGAAAATCCAGCAGCGTACTTCTTAGACCAGCTCTAGCTTGAACCTCGGCCATGAGTTCAGTCGAGTATCTGCCGATGAGTTCATTCCACTTCCCCGTGACCTCTTTGACGTATATCGTTCCATTGTACTGATGTTCCGCTTCACAATCGTAGAATGTCGCCGTTCCTATTTCGCTAGACGCCTCTCCTGCGTGTCTATTTATTGCCATATAAGTTTGCAACATACATTGCCACGACGTTTGGACTCGGTACGATGTTGATGCCGGTTCCGGTGTCTGGCTCGATTATAGTATACCATAACAAGATCTGCCTGGTTTCCTGATGCAGCTGGCAATGCCACATGTCCCAGTCTGAACAGTTTTTGGACTTGACCACGATGTCAAGGATCAGAGGATTTCAAACTCTGACAAATGAGAAAAATTCAAGAACATGAATGGATACACCAAGTACAGCGGCTGTCTACATCGTGGCCTTGAAAGGACGAATCTTCGACTTTCTCAATGGCTGATGCTGAGCACTGAGACGTGGAAGCTGTCCAAGGCTTCTCCTTGTGGCACATACTAAGACCGCGTTCAACATCTGCTTCAACTTATAGGAGTTGATAAAACCAAACCAACGTCACATGCTTGAAGATCCATTGTATTAGGTACCTGGGAAGGGTTTTGACTCTTCACGGTATTCACATCACGTTTATGATCCCTGAGATTTGGACACTCTACGCGATAGTTAGGATCACAATATTAATATCTCATGCTTTGGGAGCCCAGAAGAACGGATTTGACAATTCACTTTGAGCAAGCTTGCTGCGAAATCAAGGCACATGCCCGATAATGAGATGGAAATCTTTGTATTGGCAATAGGCCATTAGGTAGGCCTAGAAACAACGACCGGATGTTGTCGGTCATTCCCTGGTGGTATGGTGGTGGCTACGGCCCATGGCAGGTGCTGTCAGTTACCTAAGGATTTTGATTTACTTTTCTGTTTTGAAATTTTTGTTGAAGTCGCAAGTCAAGTGTTCAGGATCCTGCTAGGTAAAATGAAAGGAGAGCCGAGTTGTCACCAAGTTATTGGGCAGGTTGGCAAGAATCTGTTTAGGAACTGACAAAGTTGAGCATGAGGTAATAGGTAGTCGAAGACACCTGGGTAATGTGAAAGAGAGCATGAGAATGCACGGAATATCCGCACACATGTGGCAAGGGATAAAAAAGTAAAAGAAGCAAAAAAACGTACAACACCAGGGATTCGCTGGTCGTCACCGACCCAACTACTAATCTGGCCCTCACCGGCTTATCTATGGGAGAGCGGACGGGATCCCGAGTTCTCCAGTGGGTATGGTCGTACGTGATTGATTGAACTACTTCTAGGAATTATATACCTATCTCCCATGTGCCTATGAATGGGGGGTGTCCTAGGTGTTGTATGAAGAGAAGGTCGGCGGTCACTCGTGGATTAACTGATGTAGTGTTGCATTGGGGACATCAGATATTTATGTTGGACTTGTCTCCATCCGGATAGAGCAAGGATGCGAAGATGTTGTTACCCCGAATCTAGTTCGCTCGGCATCCATATATTTCGAGGCCATTCCTGGTTGATACACGAAGCAGTTGGGAAGAGTCAGTATCGTCCATGGATGTATGATCGCATGTGTACAGGACAGCGAAATGAGCTAGGAACCGAACGATCTACTGCGACGGGAATGCTATCTGCCTCAGACAACGGACCAGCGTCAACGGTGCATCAGCGGTGTTGCATTCAAAGTCGACTCATAAGCGAGCTAGGTGAGCACAGCCGCCATCGCGGCAACACCACCTCTCGATTCTCGATAAGCTAGGTACCTGCTTGTTAGTACCAACATAAGGGGTCACATTTTTACGCACCATGCGTTCAGTCTTTCGAATCGTTTCTATTCTCGGTGCAGCTCTCGCTACGATACCGTTTTCATTCGCCAATGCTACCGGCCAACAGAATGTCCTGCAATACGGTACACCTGAGTCTGTGGGGATGCTATCTAAGCCCCTGAAAGACATGGTTTCCAACCTAAGTCATCTCATCGAGGCGAGGAACTGGGGGTCGGCAACCTCTGATCAGATTGTTCCCATTGAACCCGGCGATACAGTTCTTATTGCACATGGAGGTACCATTGTGAGCCAGTTCGCTTTCGGGAAGCGGAATCTTTGGGCTGCCGTCAATGGTTCAACAGGCATAATGCTTCCACCAAGCGAAAGAGAAGATGCGACTGTCGATACTATCTATGATATGGCTTGCTTGACCAAACTTTACACCACCGTCGCGGGCCTCCGTTGTATTGACCGGGCTTGATCACTCTCAACAGCACAGTTGCCACATACCTCCCGAATTTCGATACCAACGGCAAAACGAACATCACAGTTTTGCAGCTCATGACACACACCAGTGGCCTCCCAGCGGACCCAGAAGTCGGTCTCTGGATGCCTCAGTATCCGACATATGAGTCGCGTATTCACCAGGTCTTGAATGAGACTCTCCTTAACGAGCCAGGTTCGGCTTACGTTTACTCAGATCTCAACTTCATGACCATGATGCTTGTGATTGAGAAAGTATCCGGCAAGCGCCTAGACGACGTCATCCATGAGTACACTTCTCTGATGGGAATGAAGGATACCTTCTTCAATAGGGGCAACATCGAGGGCTCGCAGTTCCCCTTCTATGGTCGAATGGCGACCTAAGAATTCCAGATCGCAGTTCTTGGCGATGCTGAGCCCCGACGCCTACAACCGGTTCGCGGAACAGTTCACGACGAGAATGCATGGAGTCTCGACGGCGTGTCCGGTCATGCGGGCCTCTTCTCGACTGTTTTTGACACCGCATGCTTCTGTCAAATGATCCTGAACAACGGAACCTATGGTAGCCATCGCATCCTATCCCAAGAATCCGTTGATCTCATCTTCACTAATTTTTAATGCCCGCTTCGGTCCTGGGGCATATCATGGTGTCGGGTTTGAGCTGAACCCATACTACAATGCTGGTCCGATGGCGAATATGCTCTCAGCCAGTCATACGGGATACACAGGCACCACGCTAGTTGTTGACCGTGCGAGCGATACACTGTTCCTGCATCTTGCTAGTAGAGTTCACCTGTCTAGGGATTGGTCTAGCAATAACATTGTGAGGGAGACGCTCGGGGCTTGGGTTGCAATGGCACTTGGAAGGGAGGTTGCATTCCCGTAAGCTCTCGTCTTGTGAAAGAGAATAGAATACGGCTGGTTATATGTGAAGCCTCAAGCTTCATGGCGTATGCCCGTGACTTAGATGCTCGTTGAGGGCAATCATCAGAAGAACAATCTTAGAATGCTGTGTGAAAGTCCAGAGTCAGAGAGAATCCCGTCTCTCGACGACGATTGCTCTACGCTATGCCTTTTGTTAGTGGGTCTCCATGCCAGATGACATCATATGGTCGGTTAGCTCAGTTGGTTAGAGCGTCGTACTAATATTACAAGTGATTGTAACATTGGTGATGCGAAGGTCATGAGTTCGACCCTCATACTGACCAGCCATATTTCTTTTGCTCGGTGTCCCGTTTTGCTTCTTGCTCCTGGGCCTGTAGTTCGTGATTTTTTTTTCTTCTTTTTTGCTGGAGACTTTTCTAATCCGTCTCTCTTGATTCACCTCTACCGGAAGTCGCCGATGAATCGTCTAAACGAGCCTGGAATGGGCGATACGACAATGACCAGGCGTTCCTGGCGTAACATCTTGGTTAACCTTATTCCGGGTCGCTCCTGAACCGTACCAATTTTGTCCTTTGAGGTTCGAAACAATCGTAAAGCGTATTCGTAGACAGCGGATAATCCATGATGCACATGCCTTTTGTGTTGGAATGAGGTTGCCCATCGCGCTTGCTTGGTGATGCGAGCACTGTAAGATCCCCTCCCTCCTTCACGTCCCTCGTTTTGTCTGGTTTTCCTGCCGGTGACAACACGAATGCCAGTCAGATCATTATTCACGTTCGTTATTGATAGGAGTCGGGCTCCATTCATGAATGGAAGTTCACCTTTAGAGCCATTGTCTTTTTTTGCCCACCCACAGATAACGACTGTTGTTGTATCTGGCTTGTCTGACACTCCGAGACCTTCTCGACTTCCCGCCTGACCAGTCTCTGATAACGATCTCGTTATACATCATATGCTGTACTTCGATTCTCCATTTGAAAACTTGCTTTGATTCATTAGCACGATGACAGCTGAAAAGGAAGACCCTCCTGGCCCGAGACTACATCAGCTTGAAGCTCCTGATGATCAGGCAGGCTCACCAACTCCCGGCATCTCTGAATCGGAATTCTTGGCCCTCATTGGGGAGACCCAGGAGAGTCGAGATGAAGTGCAAGGTGGGCCCCAGCAGAGTGGTCATCGCGATAAAACGGACACAGAAAAACCATCGTTTCAGTCCAAAATAGCCCCCTTCATTAGCCGCCCCAAACTTGAGGACCCTGTGGACTTTCAAGCTGATTTCAAGTATACCAAAGCACCCGCACATCAATCGTTTCCTTTCCAGCGAAAAGTACCTGGAAAGACAGTTGATAACCAGAGCAGTGCGGCCGATGCTGCCCATGTGCATCCCAAGGGCCCGACTCTTGACTTGAATTCAGGTCCCTGTATATCCAATGGGCCTCTTGGTGAGCCCAAGGATAAAATCCGAACTGGAATCGAGAATGCAAAAGCCCTGAAAATAGAGAAGAAAGGGTGTGATGTGATTTCTATCCCAAGCGACCCTCCTTCTGGTGCTTCCACACCTGAAAGTGACCAGCTTGACAAGCGAAGGCCGGTCGCTTCTCCAAGGGGCCAACTCACTGGACCGCCCTTTCAGGGTTCACCTCGTTTCGACAAAAAGTTGTCCCCATTGAACCCCAAACAACAAGTTCGAACTCCGGGTTCCATGCTGGAGATGTCCAAACTCTCCAAGGCTTTCTCAGACATCAAGCACAAAGCCATCATTCAATCGACCCGAATGCATCACTCAGGTAACCCAGGCTATGCGTCAAACTCTCCGGTAAACCACGCATCGCCGCGGCAGTCTACCGGTGTCGAAGAGATCCGCTACACTGGTGGAAGGCAGGGTCAGGGGCGGCAACCTGGGGATCATGCTCATCATCAACGGGTGCCAACGCCTGAAGCTCAGCCTGCCCCTTACGAATTGCACGTTAGTCAGTCCAGACCAATGAAATCGACACGGCCATCCACTCGGGATCGGCACAAGGAATACGGTATTCATAAGCGGCCCGGATCACAAGCTTCCAACATATCGATGCCACGAATTCCTCGGGGACGAGAGCGCTCATATATCCAGAGGAAAAAAACTAGTCCAACGTTGGAAGAAAGCTATGTTCTGCGAAACGGACTCAATCAATGCTGGAATCGTTTCTTTAGCTTTGAAGAGACGCGGAATAAACACTGGGAAGAGAAAATCCAGGACATGATGGAACAACTTGCCGAGCGAGATGCCAAGCTCGCCGACTATCTTGCCGAAATTGGAACGAAAGATCGAATCATTACAGATCTCAAAATTGCGAAAGAGGAGCAACTCACCTTGTATCAGGAGCAAGAAGCAGCCCTCGCTGAGGAGAAGAAGCATCGTCAGAAGATACAAGGAAGGTTGAAGGAATATAAAGATCGCCTCAACGACGCTACTAATGAGCAACAAACAATCTTCAAGTATTTTCAGCCAAGATATCACCAGTTGAGGGATCAGTTGAAGAATGAAGAACGAGGTCATCAACTTGCACTTGAACAAGCCCTCGCTTCTGCAGACGGAATCAGAGACAAAATTCAAAAGAGCGTGGCGGAGGTCCAGACACTTTCTCAGCAGGAAATGAACACGTGTAAGTCGATATGATTCTGATGATTCCTGTGACTCATTTGCTCTAGTGAAAATGGAAATCGAAACTCTCCGACTTAAGTTGGCAGAGCGCGAGAAAGAACTTGACCGAGAAAGGGATCATATCAATGATCTCCGCCGGGAGCTGACGGAATCCCACGAACTCAATAGAAATGCGATCAAATCTCTGAGTATGCAGAACCAGGAGCTGGCAGAAAAGAGTAATGAGAGGAGCAACCAAGTCCAGAACATGGCGCAAGGCCTAAGTCAACAGGGACAAACGTACGTGCTTATGACGCGATGGGACGAATTGGTACTGACCCTGTTAGAATTCAATCTGTGCTGAAGCTGTTGGAAGACAGTAAATCAATTGCGCCGAGCAATGCGGAGTTGGTTGAAGATTTGAAGATTCTTCATACCGAAGCACTCAACTCGTGAGTGGAATATTTGCATGATATTGTTTGCAGTACTGATCAAGACCAGTATAATTTCGGCGCTTGGAGAACACGCTGCATCAGGCCGTGAGGTGTCGTCCAAAGTCGCAGAAGACTTGAAGATGGGCATCTCAGGTATCCGCGAATCTTGTGCCAATCTAAGCACTCAAATACAAGAAAGCCATAATGCTTCAGAATGGCAACAGAAGTTTGGAAGGGTTCAATTGGACCATCAAGTCTTGCTCCGGGAGACTGACAGACTCAAACAGAAAATAACCGATATGCGCGAGGAAGCCAAGACACGACTTGAACAGCAGGAGTCTCTTGAAAACGAACTGACCACTCTGAGAGCTACTACGAAGGCCATTGACGAGTCCGACAAACGAGCTGAGAGTCTGCAGAGAGCAAAGCAAGAAATCCAACAATCTTTGAATGAAAGAGAAAGGCGCATCCGAGACTTGGAAGATAAAATCCAGAGAGCCAATAAAACTCTGGATGAGCAGAATCGTTTACTCAGAGACCGAGAGAAACAGCTTCGTGATGAGCATGAGAAACACGTGCGAGAGGTTGTCGCCCGTCATGAAAATCAAGAGGAGTCAATCAAACAAGCCAAGAACGAGGAGTCATCGAGAATCCTGGCGGAATACAAGAGTCTAGAGAAGCGCCTGTATGATGCGGAGCAAGACCGTAATCGACTTCAGAGAGAACTTGAACAGGCTAAGCGAGATATCGTAGGCATTCACCAAAACAAACAGGAGCAAAATGAGAACCAGGGGCAAATACTGGAATCGGCAACAAGACTCATCGATGAGTTCTCAAAAGACTTCCAATCTCTGGAACAAGCCAAGCGTGATCTGAATGCGAAGTTGGAGGCGTGGTCTGATGACCATGCGGAAACCTCACTGATAAAGCAAGCCGTCCAGAAACTGACTGATGGCCAACAAGAAGCCATTGAAAACAGCAAGCAGCTGGGAGAGCTATTAGATGTCCAGAAGAAGCTGGATGACACATGGCAGCACCACAAGTCACAATTCGATGCTCTGGAGTGGGCGGTTGAGTTAGAAAAAACTGAAACTCTGAAGGAAGAGATGGAGGATTACCATGACCAAGAGAAGGAACAGGACCCAGAAGTGCCACGGGAAATGAATCGTCGCGTAACAATCCAATCTCCGGGAACCAACGATATTGACGATGATATAGTTCCCATATCAATTGAAGATGAACGAGCCCTTCGAAGGCAAGCCTCCGCGCCAAAAAGCATCATAAAGTCGGGCATCTTTAAAAGTTGGGAGCGGCAAGAGGAACAGTATCACAGCAGAACAATTACGGTCGCAGCTCAGGAGACCGAAGGGGCTTCGAAGCACCGGGTTGCTAAATATGATGCGAAGGCCACTCCGGTCTCACGTAGCGCATACAACCGGCCAGTTCTAGGCTCTTCCGCGGGCATAGAAGAACAAGTCAGCGACTTTATCGCCGGGAGTAAGGGAAATAGGTCAAGCGAAGTGCCGTCGTCAATCAAGAAACGAAAAATTGCTGAGACCGGGATTGATCAGGGCGAGAACTCCGGGCGGTGGGAGAAACTGCAGCACACCGAGAAGCGGCGATTAAAGCTTTCCCGTTCCATGTCAGATTTCTTTCATGATTCAGTCCAAGAGGAGTCTGCAACTGAGCCTGCTCAGCCCCGGCGCGTGAGAGGTGGACCGATAGAACGAAAACCCCGTTCTTTCGTTACTTATGGTTCTGCAAGCTCGAAAGGCCAATAAACTTGGGCCCTCGATTCAGGTCCGTACTCAATCCGAGGTTCAGAGGTGCTGTGACTAGAGAACGAGCAACTCCCTGCCTGCTTTTGACTTTGGAGTTCGAATATTGAGCGAACACGAATAACCCCAACTTGCTTTATTCTTCACAATGGCCGTTCGCTAGCTGGAGAGTGGTACTGGAGTGACTGATCCACGGCATATCCTAGATGGCGAGAACACGAATTCGGAGGACTAGCTGGCGTCATACTAAGCGCTTCATCTTCTTTCGCCGAGGGACGAGCTGCATGAACTGGAACCACTATGTACGATGAACCTTGCTTGCTTCAAAGCTGATGTTTTGGGAGGTAGGGGTGTCGGAGATGGTTTACTATACCTAGCTGATTGCTAATCTAGGGCAATAGGTATACATAGTAACAGCCAGTAGTCATATCGCTAAGGTGCGCCAGCTCATGAAGTGTGTGACATCCCGTGAAGGCATCGTGTATATGGTACAAGTATGTTTACATGGTCGTTCCGAGTATCTCGTCTTGGCCCTTTAGAGTGAGTCCTGAACACTCGATATGCGCAGCCCTATTGATTATCGACATGTACGGGGGTAGGAGCGGTCAAGGCAGAATTACGAGAACTCGCGTCGTTTTCGTCGTCGTATCCTTATTATCGTCGTCGTTGTCGATCGTGGTTCTAATGGTATCGTACATCTAACAACCCTATGGTTTCACTTTGTTCTTCGCCTCTGTTCCAGAAACAAGACCTTCTTTTTCACTGCCGATGTAAACCGGAATTAGCGAGTTATACCGAAGCATAGAGTACGAGGGGCCGGATTCGAAGGTTCCATTTATGTATTTCATAGGAGCTTCGGCGGGGTGGGCGCAGGCACGGGGTGTATGTATGCATATGATAGATTCGAAAGAGAGAAATGCATACCGACGGGGTCGTATTTAAGCATGGACATGGGACGTGATGTCCTAGGGCGCGAGAACTGGTAGAAGAAGCCCGTCATGGCCATGGAGATGAGGCGCACGGAGATGATGCGAGACTTGGCGGCTGTTGTTTGAGAGTTAGCAATTGACTCTCGGCTGGAATCGCAGGATAGTAGGTGGGAATTAGGGAAACCTACCTTTCTTCGGCGCCATGTTGGGCGAGATTGTCTTCGGATTGAACCCGGGTGGACTTGCTAGGGAGGTTCGAGACGACGCACCGGGTCTGACGTTTGCGATGGATCGCGACGGGATGCTTCTGGGGTGCTTTTTTGGCGGAGTGTGGCTGGTGTTAATGGATGGGAGCTCTGGTTGAGTTTGTGGCTGGTGCAGAGGTGGCTTGACAGAGGTGGTTTCCCCTTTCACATGACGACCAAAACTTAAATATGTCCACGATTCCCTGTGAATGTGCACCATAATCCTAATTCTTTAGGTACTTTATGTAGGTTTTCATCATCCACTTCTCACTTCTCACGAGCGACTGCGTGGGCAAATATTATCATGCTTCCCGCAGTCTAGAAAGCAGGTTCTAATTGTGCGAACGATTCATCGCGAGAAGAGTTCGGCAAGGGAATCGAGTTGCCTATGTCATAAATCTACCTCGAATACCTTCAGCACGATCGATGCATGACCTTGAATTCATCTTGACTGGCCATGATAGCCGCATGAGCCGTGTTCCGGTTCACGCAGTCGAATGTCTTCTTCAATGTCTCGAAATCTTAGGACGGGTCCTCGCATCTGACTCGACCGACTGTTGAAGCGTGTTTGCGGCGCAGATGGGCAATATGTCGCCATCATTGCTTTTTGAAGGCTTGTGTGCAGATTCGTGGCCTTGCGTTGTCTGAGTATACACGACAACCTTTGATTGTTCCTCTCCGCACATCACGAAGTTTGAGGGCAATACCTCGTCCTGAAGCGAAGCGCCTCTATGAAGCTCGGAGATGGCCTCCCTGCGTGTTAACCAAAAGCCAACATGTACGAAGGTTTCGAAAGCGGTGGCGATATCATCCGACCTTGCCAAAATGAGGCTCGGATACAGCGTGCTTGATTTTGCCTCTCGAAGACGCTCTCGTATGTGTCTGGATTGCTGCTCTGACCGTTATTCCGGCTCCTTGTTCTCCCGCGGCAACAACGGACTGACTGCAGGTATGGTGGCTCGGTCGATGTATTGCCCCAATTGCTTGTAGGCAAATACCGGCATGAATATAGTTCCGGTAAGCTTCGATATGGTCGTCAAGACAGCGGTAAGAGACTTTTATTCTACAGCATCAACGAACTTTGGTATAGGATCATGGGTTACTACATGCAGAAGTGCAGAATCAAGATGCATCGCACCATATTGGTCTGCATGAGGATCCTGGATAGGGACGGGTATAAGTATAAATATCCGAGGAGCACGGCACATTTTTCTCTTTCTTAATTGGCATCTGTTCTCCTCGCCCTTTATCTCACGTGGGACCGACCACAGATCTCTTGGATCAGCGACTACCTGCTGTCTATTGCTTAGCAGGAATACATTCTCCGAACACTTTTATCATGCCGCCGCCTACAGAACAACAACCAAGCCAGGGAACCGAGTCTCAGCCACATATTTGCCGTGCGCGAGAACTTGCGTATTACTTCACCGAACATGTCTCCAGACCATCAAGATGCTTACAAATGTTCAAAGAGGATAAACGGGCACCAACAACTCAATTCTTTTGGTGTCCCGACCCCACAGAACACCCATTGAAGCAGAAGTGGGTGGGCATTATGACCCTTAAGTGCGCTGATGTCCCTCTCTTGATGCGCACAGGCTTCTTCTGGGATGCCACCAATAATGTTGTACCTGGTGAAGTAATGATCGACTGCCAGGGTTTAGACAGAGGCCGCACGCGTCTTGACGATTTACAATGGCTCGGAAACCGTCACATCTTCCTCGCAGACGAGAAGAAAGCGTCCCGTTGGGTTGCTCACATTGAGGTCCTTTCGACAAACCCAATCGTGCTATGGAACTTTAGCTTGGACCGACTGTCATTCGCCACGCAGCAGTCCGTGTCGTCTTTTACTTCGGCTGGGGTTCTTATCTATAATTTCGACCGTATTAACCCCCAAAATTGCTACAGTTCGCTCTATGGAGACGTCCTACATCATCCTGGACGGTGGCCTTGGCCTAAATTGAAACTCGAGACAGAAACTGCTGCTGGAGCGCCGAGTGAAGAGGAGGCTGTTGAACCGTCGTTATAAGCCGAGTGTGAGGGCCGGCTCCGGGCAACACCCAGAACCCTCCCTCACGATCGCGAGGCCCGCCGTCGCCCTCCGCCACAGCTCCTGACAGGACCCGACCGGATAGCGCACCACGGCTAGGGGAGACCTTTCAGACATCCCTTACATAAGGGATTGCTGTCTCACGCAAACATGGGAAGGGTCTCGGATGCGGTGCGCAAATGCTCGCCCTCTTCCGACGGGTCAGACAGAAAGACGGGACAGCCAGACAAACGGAGAGAAGCCTGTATGTTTCTGTGTATATAGCCGGTGGCCCTGCGGCCACCTCTGTAGCTTTCCTCCTTCTCTCCTTAAGCTTTTGTTTCTCGTACATAGAAGAATATACTGTAGCCGGCCTGTCCCTATACTCTGTCCTTCTTCGCCGTGACATAAACAAAAGCTTTCTTCAGTCATCTAGCTTTGCCTGATACTGTTTCCCCGAGAGCGTCCGGATCCCTCCAGTTAAGCTCCGACTTACTCTGGATTCTCCCCCGCTCTCCTACTCATTTTTTCGTGGCCCTCCGGCGAAGCCTTGCCTACGCCTTCCCGCCACTTCCTTTACCAAAACAACAATCAACCATGTCCGACGCTGCTAACGAGCAGTTACGGCAGGAGTCTTCCTTCGTGGACGCTCCAGCCGCCCCTGCGCCCACGGAACCTGCCGTAGAGCGCTGCAACACCCGGGCGAACGCCCGCGCTCAGTCCGCCGTTCCCCAGGACACCATGGCAGGAGCCATAACACCCCCTCAGCCGTTTAATACTAACACCCCTACTCGTGCTCGCGGACGAGGTCCGCGAAGGAACGGAAGGGGCCGCCAAGCTCGAAAGCAATCCCGCACCCTGGACAACCTCGTCCAGGACCTTCCTCCCACTGGACTCTCGGATGCCTCTCACCCCTATTTCCGTGGGCCAGGGTCATCCCGTTCGTCCTCCCGCGCCCCTGCTTCCGGAGACCTGCGACAAATCGGCAACCTCATCGCACAGTTCTCTGACCGCATTGCGCAACTAGAGAACCCTATCCGGAGCTCCATTGAAAAGGGTATGACTTACAACCGGTTTACCACTCCAGGAGCATTGGACGAGCCCGCCTACCCTCCGGAGGACCGCCGCCACGTTGTGCGCGTTGATAACCCCAAGCACTTCACAGGCACCTCCGAGGGGCCCTCCCTGGCCACATGGATGCACCTAACCTATGACAAAATGACGGTCCTCTCCCACTCCTTCCCGAACGAGGAAATCAAGTTCTCCTGGCTCAAGTCCCTAATCGAAACGCCTGCCGCCGACATTCTCCGGCCGTACGTCGAACTTAGCAACCCCGAACGATTCACAACCTGCGAGCAGATCTATCAGTTCTTGCAGGAGGTTTATTCTGACCCGGATGAGGCTGCTAAGGCCCGCGACTCCCTGGCACTCCTGGAGATGGACAACTCCACGTTCTTCGACTTTGGCAACCTCTTTGTCCAACTGGCGGCGAAGTCCGGAACCGTCCGGAACGAAGGGAAGACTCTCATGAACCGGAAACTAAGCACCACCCTTCGTCGCCAAGTTCTGTCTGCCTATGTGGACTCCAACGTGGATTTCGCTGCATTCCGCGCATACTGCTCCACCATGAATCAGCAACTTCGCGAAATCTCGCGCCGGGACTGGGCGAAGGCCCCGCGAACCCCAGTCACTTCTACAACCAGGACTGTCCCTTTCGCTCGAGCCAGCTCCTCGACTCCGGCCCCTTACCGACCCCCAGCGTCCACCTCCGTGATTCGCCCGGCAGCCCAAAAGACCAGTCTGACTCGAGTTGCTCCCTGGAAGGGCCTGACCTGCTACAACTGTCGACAACCTGGTCACCTCTCAGCTAACTGCCGTCAGCCGAGACGCTCCGCTGCTGTTGCGCTGGTCGAAGGAGAAGAAGAAGAAGAAGTGGAAAACGATGAGGAAACAATGGAGAACGAGGAAGAACTCGTTTCGGAAAACTCCAAGCCTTGACTGAAGTCTCCGGTCAAGGCCTTTACCTCAGTATACAGCAGATAGTCGAATTCAATAAACGATTTCGCCTCTTTATTTATGATCTGGTTGGCGGCTCCAAGTTCCACGTGTCCGCCACCTTCCGTCTGAGAGGCTCCGAAATCGCCTATTCCTTTCGAGCACTTGTAGATACTGGTGCAGGAGCATATTTGTTAGCCGATCGCCGGGCCCTTGCGCCCCTCCTCCGGCACCACCACATAAAGGTCACCCAATTCCAGGACCAACTTCCTGTCAAAGGTTTCACAGGGGAACAGTGTGATGTTCTCCAAGACTACTTCTACACTGACTTCCAGATTGGTGGCAGGGTCTTCCGAGATGCTCCGTTTATGTTAGCCAACTTGGGAGGCGGTTCTTCACACCAACTGATTGTGGGCCTCGACTTCCTTACAGCACAGGACATCGAACTCGACATCGCCCGCTGCCGCCTACGCTTTCCGAAATCCCTCCCAGCCGACTCGGGGTCGCGCTCCGACATAGTCCTCCCGTATACACGTCTCTTGCCACAGCCAGTAGAGTGGAAGAGTCACGAGGACCTCGAGCGACGTCAACGACTCTGGGAACAAGCCGAGATCGACGCTGGCATCCGCGAATTGTCCCTTTCTGATGGAGTCCCACGGAGGACCTCGCCCATTACAACAGACAATTCCTGGAGCAAGGATCAGCGAGAAAACTACCGGAAAATGGACCGTAATCTCTCCGGTTCCCTCCTGGCCCCTCCGCTGACCAAGCACTGCCGCTCACCAGAGCCACCCAAGCCTAAAAAGCTAAGCCTCGGCGTCTGTGTGATATCGGGCCCAGCCTTTGGGAAAGGTCTCAAGCGCGGATCCCGGCGAGGGTCTCCGGCACAGGGTCTTACTGACAGCGGTTACTTCTCCATCCAGGAGCTTGATTATGAATTGGAGCGAACCCTCTCCGAAGAGGACCCAGACACCCAAGCCCAAATCCTGGAGAAGCTCCCCGACGTCTACCGAGAGTTCGCCGACGTGTTTTCGAAAAAACAGAGCGACGAACTGCCTCCCCACCGGCCCATAGATTTCAAGATTGAGAGAAAGAACTCTGAAGTCTCCCTACGGACTCGACCCCTGTACGAAATGAGCGCGGAACACCTCGCCACGCTCCACGAGTACTTAGCTGAAAACCTCAGAAAGAAGTGGATAGTCCCCAGCGCCGCAGAATACGGTTCCCCAGTCCCCTTCGCGAAAAAGCCTGACGGAGGAATCCGCTTCTGTGTCGACTACAGAGACCTCAACGCGTACACGAAGAAGGATCGCTACCCACTCCCCTGTGACGGTTGTGCCTAAGATCTAAGCAGTAACCGTCATCACAGAGCTTCTCAGTACTCCTTCATGAGCTCTCCTGTCAGTACGTGACATAGGAGCTTGTCATTATCATCTACGGAGCTCCCTTTTACAAGGCTGAAGCTATGACCAGCTCCCCTCCACAATAGAGCTCGCCGTCACCCACCACGAGCTCGCTTATTCACGGATTCACGCTCAGACCATGTGGTCTTCAAGCACAGACCTTGTCGTCGCCCACCATGGAGCTAAGCCGTCCCCCACCACGGAACGTGAGGACGCAGGGTATAAGAAGGATTCCTACTCATGTAATTTTAGTTTTCTTTCTCTCTTCCTTCCCTAGTTTAGAGTCTTCGTTCATAGCATCAATACAAGGTGTCAGACCTTCTACCTGATCGTAACATCCCCCTCATCGGAGAAACCCTGGAGCGCATCTCCAAGGCCCGCGTGTTCACGAAGTTGGACATCCGGCCGGCGTTCCACTGAATTCGTATGAACCCTGCCTCGGAAGACCTCACCACCTTCCGCACCCGCCTTGGCCAGTACAAGTACCGCATGTTGCCGTTCGGCTTCAGCAACGGTCCGGCGGCCTTCCAGCGATACATAAATCAGGCTGTATTCCCCTACCTGGACACCTTCTGTACTGCGTACGTGGACGACATCCTCATCTACTCGGAGGACCCCGCCGAGCACGAGCAGCATGTCTCTCAGGTACTACAGAAACTCCGCGAGGCAGGCCTCCAGGTCGACATCCGGAAGAGTGAGTTCAGCGTCTCCGAAACCCGCTTCCTGGAATACATCATTTCCACCGCAGGAGTGGCGGTAGACTGACGGAAAGTCGAGGCGATCACCGGATGGGAAGTGTCTACCAAAGTGAAGAAACTGCAGTCGTTCTTGGGTTTCTGTAACTTCTACCGCCAGTTCATAGACGGCTTCAGCAGGATATCCAAGCCCTTGCACCGTCTCACGGCCGCGCCCAAATAGGAGTGGACCGCTGCGTGTCAGGAAGCCTTCGACGACCTCAAACTCGCCCTCACCTCGGCTCCCCTCCTACATCACTTCCAGGAAGACCATATGACCCAATTGGAAACTGATGCTTCCGACGGCGTGGTCTCGGCGGCCCTCTCCTAGAAAGGTCCGGACGGCCACTGGCATCCCGTCGCTTTCTCCTCAAAGACGATGTCACCAGCGGAATGCAACTACTACATTCATGACAAGGAGTTGCTCGCAATCATATCGGCGACCCGCGAGTGGGAACACATGCTGGTATCACTAACCACATCCTTTGACATCTACACGGATCACCAGGCGTTGCAATACTTCGGAACAAAGCGCAAGCTAACGGCGAGGCAAGCCGGGTGGAGCGAATATCTCTCGCAGTTCGACTACCTCTTGCATTATCGTCCGGGTCGCCAGAACCTCGTCGCGGACGTCCTCTCCCGCAAAGCGGAGGACCTCGCTACGCAGAAAGCCATCAAGGATCACAGCCGGTCCATCACCCTACTTCCCCATGAGCGTTTCAGTGGAGGGCTCTCGACCGACGGACACGACGCTCCCGCAGCCTCCG